>JAVJIF010012773.1:0-121278 GCA_038442645.1 Agave tequilana | reverse complement strand
TTGTCTTCAAAAGTAGATTTTGTTATAAAAGAGAATGTTGATTTAAAAAATAAAATTATTTTCATTACAAATGATTTAGATGTGTGTTTAAAGAAAAATATTGTTTTGCAAAATAAAATGGATGCACATGTTTGCCATGCTAGTGTAGCCTCTTCATCTAGACTACCTAATGCATGTACTCTTCTTATAGGATTAATGATGATATTTGTATGCTAAAGAAGAGAGTAGATTGTTTGGGCTCCACTATGAGCCAATGTGCCATGAACCACTCACGGTTGGAAACCTTGGTTCGAAAGAAACAAGTTCCATCCTTTATGCATGCACACCCATCACGGCATACACATGCTTCACACGGACACCATCAACACAAGTATGCTCATGTGTACACATGTACACATTGTGGCCGAAAAGGCCATCTGCTAAATTTTGCTATGATCGTTTACATGTTGAAAATTTAGCTAAGAAATTTGTTGGGTTAGAGAAGGGACTAACCCCCATGGACCAAATAAGATGTGGGTACCAAAGACCACCCCTCCTTTATTTGATGTAGGTGTGGGCTCTCACATGACGTGAGGAGTGTTAGCACCTTGGAGTGGATGCGTTCCGGACTTCATGGAAATCAAATTGGATGCATCACTTTCAAGGGAAGATTTGGTGGAGATGACCACCATGTTTGGAGATAAGGAGAGTTGCTTCTTCGTTTTTGGTAACAATCCTTTACTCCCATTTATTGTTTACATGCTTTTCATGTTCATAGTTTATAGCATGTTTTTATTGTCATTGGATTAGTATGTTCATTCCATGTTTATTAGATCCTTGACATACATGTATAGTATTTGAGACACACATGCTTATATGATCCCATACTTAGTGTTCTCACTATGTTTAAGCTATAATGTACATCATAAATCTAATACATGTGAATTTACATAGTAATCATGTTTTAGTTTTATCATGATGATTTTTATATTGTGTTTTGATGCTTCATGTCTTGAATATTTGTTTAAGTGTAATTTTCATTAAGACTAGGTATATACTTGTGCATATAGTGGGCCACAAATAAATCTATATATGTTGAGCTTGAATGCTTATTTGAACCCATTAGATGTGCTAGTATAGTCTAGTTTTGATGATTCATACATCTTATACTTGTATTCTCATTTTTGAATGTGTTTTATGATTGTGTATTTCACTTCATGTATATGTTTGTATTGCCAATCTTAAGATATACATGTTATACCCCTTGAGTCATTTGCCTTCATGCAAATATCTATTATGACTCAAAGTGTGTTTAAGGGATATGTATGTATTACTTCTTGTGTTGACAAATCATACATATACCTTGAAATGAAAATTGCTTTGATGAAAATTTAGCCTTACATGTTTTCATGTTTATGTGTCAATATTTAACTTCATGTATATATCCATCTTTTCAAACTATTGACTATACATGAGTATCCTTTGAGCCACGTGCCTTAATGCATATATTTTGTGGACTCGTTGTGTTTTGGATATGTATGTATATCTTAGTTTGTATTAGACATACATATGCCTTGAAGATTAGATAGTTCGATGATTTGTGTTTAAAGGAATATTTGAGCTAATTGAACATATTTTTCATGATTATGATCTTCACACTTTATTTATACACTCACATCTATTACTTACTCATGCTTTACTTTCATGAGTCATATTTATGCTATATTGGATTAGAGTGTTGTTTATTTTGTGAATTTCATGTTTATGAAAAATAATTTTGTTTTATTCCTTACTTGAAGGATTTCGTACTAGTTAACAAATTTTTCCTTTTAACTAGTTGCGGTGTTCTTCATCTTGGTAGAGTTTTTCAAACAAAACTACAATTTTCAAATCTATTTTTGAAAACCCCTACCATCAAAGGGCGGTAGGATGGGAGATCATGTTCATGTATGCCCTAAATTGAAATCTTTAAAACTTGAATTATGATTGGGTGGTAGATAATATGATGTATACACTTGAACTTATTGTTATGTCAATTGGTATCATTGAACTCTTTCAATTGGTATCATTTTGATCTTCTTGTATACTCATATATGTTTTGTATGTATGTATGCTTTAAATTCCAAGTATATCAATTTCTATTGGTATCTATTTTTCATACATATATATGTTTGTGTTTATGCTAGTGCTTGAGTTTCAATTTAGTTTAAATTGATTACTTTTAAATTGTTATCAAGACTATGCATGACTTTAGTTTGTATTTCATAAAGGGGGAGAAAATTTGATTTTGCATTTCAATTGGTATTTGTACTCCCACTCTTTATGATTAAAAGTTGTTATTTGAACATATGATATCAACATCAAATTTGTTATATATTTCAAAATGAAATATATTCTTACAATTGGTATCAAAATTTGTGTTTAGACATTCAAATTTGTTATGTTGTTTTACAATTGATAATTTGTTATGTTTAATTACAATTGGTATTTTCAAAATTTTGTTTAAAGAAAATATTCAAAATTTTGATTTGTATTCCTATATGCAAGGAGAGCTTAACATCTCTCTTACATATAGATTCATGTTGAGTATATTATAAATTGAGGAGCTTGACAACTCTTCTTTATATGATATACGTGTGTAGGGGGAGCTTCACATCTCCTCTTATGCATTACATAATATGTGTTATGTGAATGGGGCTTGTCATCCTTCTTCATGTAATGCATATGTGTAGGGAAGCTAACTTAACGTCTTCCTCTTCATGAATGTATATAGCATATAACATATATTGATTCTTGTTTATTGGTATCAAGATGCTTCATTGACATATTCTAATTGATATCATGTTGTAGTCACCCCTTATTGAGTTTGTTTTTTGTTTTAGACAAAAAGGGGGAGAACATTGTCTTTTATTGTTTTGTTTGACAAAAGGGGAGAAAGACTTTTACCCCTCATTTTATCTATGGTTTTGATTGTTTACCCCTTTGTTGATGATTGACAAAAAGGGGGAGAAGTATTTATGAAGTTTTATATGCATGCTTATGTTTATGCATATATTATGTTTTAATCTCAAGAATATTAAGTTTAATTGATTTATAGAGTTTGCTTTATAATTGGTATCTAGAGCTTATTTTGTTTTGAATATTCCATTTGATATCTAGAACCATTTATTGTTTATGCATATGCATGTTTCATGTTTAATATTCATTGCATATATTTATTGTTTATCCCTATGCATGAGTTAAGGGGGAGCTTCTTTGAAGCTTATCTTTAATCCATGCATATATAACTCCATGAGTTTTGTCATCATCAAAAAGGGGGAGATTGTTGGCCCAATGGCCTTCCACTCTAGTTTTGATGATGATCAACACTCATGTAGTTATGTTTACTAATATTCTTGTGTTTCTAAGTTTCAGATCATTAACAGGATATTAGTTGATGATTAGCTTCAACAAGGAGTTTAGAAGCTATTCATGATGATTCCGGTGCCAAACCTTAAAGATCATACCTTTGCACTTGGAGAATCATGGAGTTTGGACCAAGTCTACTTGAAGATGGAAGATCGACAAGAAGACTTAGGTATCCTAGTTTAGATAGAGTTTTAGATCCATTTGTAAAGCTTAGTTTAGTTGATATGCTCAAGTGAACACAAAACACATACGTTTCATGATTTGGTTTTTGGTTTTCATGAATAATAGATCAAAACAAGTTTACATATGTTATATGTATAGTAGATGTTTCTATTTATACATACATGCTTTAACTTGGTAAACAAACTTATTTTGATATCCCTATTCATGTTTTGGAAAAATCAAGTTTGACAAAATACAGGTTTTGTTTTTGATAAAATTTGCAAGACTCTAAAATGAATTGATATGTTGATATATTGTCTTGAAATTTTTATCACATGTTTATGTTTTACATAAAATGATAAAACAAGTTTTAGAAAAATATATTTTTAGAAAAACAGTTTTTATTGTGATTAAAACTATTTAGTGGATTTACTGTGAATTTATGGGATTTTTATTGAGTGAAAAGACCTATTTTCAAATCCCGTATCTGTGCAGTTCTGCACTGTGCCTGCCAGGCCAGTTCGGTCGACCGGACCGGTCGACCGCACCAAGTGGCCGGTCGACCGGGTCGGTCGACCGATGTGCACAGACGTGCACGCTGGCTACACATTGTAGTCGGTCGACCGGACGGTCGACCGAGTTGAGAGTTCAACTCTCAGGATGTTTCGGTCGACCGGGCCGGTCGACCGGTAGTGCCCAACGGTCACTTTTCTGACCGTTGGCGGTCGACCGGGCCGGTCGACCGACGCCTGTCAGAGCTGCCAGCTCAGCTCTAACGGCTAGTTTTCTGTTTGGCCTATATAAACTCCATCTCTTTGGGGATTTTGGCCAAGTTTTTTAAGGAGAAAAATTTCTGGTTTCTAGAGGTTTTAAAACAAGTTTTCAAAAGTGTTTGGGGCTTTAATTCTTCAATCTTTATTGTTTTAGGTTTTTGGAAAAATCAAAGAAAAGAATATTTGGGAGATTTGTCTTGGTTTTCATTCTATATCTTTTGGAAGGATTTTCCCAAGTGATTTTCTTTGTTGCTAGTTTTCCAAACACCTAGTTTTCCACACTTGAGCTATCTTCTATCCTAAACTATTAGGATCTTGTTTTTGTGGAAAAAGAAAAGAGAAAAGAAAGAGAAGTGTTTGAGGTTGTTTGTTGTAAACCTCATTGTTGTAAACCCTCCTTTATTTGTTGTATCCCTCTCGGTAGAGGTGATCGGAGTGGTATTGGTTGTGAGCCTCTTTGGTAGAGGTGGAGTTTGGTTGTGAGCCTCTTCGGTAGAGGTGTGTGGATTGGTTGTTGTATTGACTACGGGCCTAACCCCTCGGTTGTGAGGAGGTTGTTGTTGAGAGAGGAGTTTGGTACTCCTAGAGTGTAAGAAATCCTCTTCGGTAGAGGTTCCCTCGGTGGGAGTTGAGATAGTGGAAATCCTACACGGTGGTGTAGGCGGGGATGTAGAGCAAGGTGCTCGAACCTCGAAACAAATCTTGGTATTTACGTATTGATCCATTGTCTCTCTAACTCTCTCTCTTATATTTGTGCAAAGCATCATATTCATATCATATCATATTTGCTTGTGTTGTGCATATTTCATATTGCCTTGCATTTATTCATATTGCTATTCATTCTTATATGCTTGGCTTGATTGTGTGTATTTTATATTGCTTGGATTGCTTGTGTGTGTGTGCCTAACTTATACTCATCCAACAAGAGCTTCACATAGCACCTCAACCCATTTCAAGGGGAATCAAGGGGAGTTAGTCCAGAGCCTCGCAAGGGGAAATTCGGCTACACTTGTTGTATTGTATTAGTTTGTGCATAATTTGCATTAGCTTCCGCATTTAGCGCACTTAGTTTGCATTAAGTTTCTTAGATTAGCACTTACACCTATTCACCCCCCTCTAGGTGTTTTTTCAGAGGAGATCACTATTGTTCTTGTGATCCTTGTTCTTGTAGAGACAACTCATAGGTGGAGTTCTTTGTAAGTTGTGAAGCTAAGGGCTTGGGGTCTTCGGTAGACCAAAGTTGTACGGCATCCTCGGTGGATAGTGGAAACCCTTCACGGAGGTGAAGGCGGGGACTAGAGCGGTGGCTCGAACCTCGAAACAAATCAATTGTGTTTGCGATTGCCTTGCGTTATTCTTTCTTTACATTTCTCTTGCTTTATATTGTCTTCAATTATTTGCTTAAGAACTAACCCTTTTCTTTGTGCAATCTTCTCTTGTTTGTTTACTTGTGTTGTTGATTGTGTGTATTTCATCATAGCATTTCATTCTTTACTTGTTCGATCATATCTCATACAACACGGTTGCATTGCGCACCTCTAACCCATTTTAAGGGAAATTGGGAGGAAGGAGTTCAGAACCTCTCACGGGGTATTCGGCTCTTAGTCATGTTTTGAGAGATCGTTGCATCACTCATTCTATTAAGTTTAAAAAGATCATTAGATTAGCAATTACACCTATTCACCCCCCTCTAGGTGTATTTCATAAGGGTGATCACATAGCCGACCTGAAGGTGGTTTTTGACATCATGCGAGCTCATCAGTTGAAGATGAACCCAACCAAATCCTTCCTGGGGTGGCTAGTGGCAAATTCCTAGGATTTGTTGTAACCTCCACGGGAATTCATCTGGACCCGGAAAAGGTTCGCGCTATCCAGCTCCGAGAAATCTCAAGGAACTCAGGGGATTGCAAGGACGATTGGCGTACATCCGCAGGTTCATCTCAAACCTCTCTGGAAGATGCCAACCCATCGCTAAGTTAATGAAGAAGGGTGTCTCGTTCGTTTGGGACGACGCTTGCCAGCGAGCATTCGAGGAGATCAAGCAATACCTCACTCAACCACCAGTTCTTGCAGCTCCGGTATCCGGAAAGCCTTTCCTGGTGTATGTCCGGGCAATGGATCATTCTTTGGGAGCTCTACTAGCTCAGCATGATGATCAAGGACGAGAGCAAGCGATCTACTATCTGAGTAGAACAATGATCAGAGCCGAACATCGGTATAACCCGGTCGAGAAGGAATGTTTGGCATTAGTGTTCGCCATTCAGAAAATGCGACACTATTTGGTAGGCCAAACTATAAAAGTCATATCAAAAGTTAACCCCCTGAGGTTACTTATGACTAAGCCTTCATCATTGAACGGCCGGCTGGCAAAATGGGCCATATTGCTGTCCCAATATGAGATGCACTTTTTACCACAAAAGGCTATTAAGGGTCAAGCGGTGGCGGATTTCCTGGCTGAGCACCCAGATCCGAGGGCAGCCAAAGTCTACGAGGATCTCCCAGATGAAGTTGTTGAAGTCTGCCTAACTCAGACATCGTTCGAAAGTCAAGTATGGCAACTTTTCTTCGACGGTGCATCGAGAACAAGCCCAAAGGGACATACAGTAGCGGGGGTAGGAGTGGTACTCGTCTCACCACAGAACTATGTGATTCCTCAAGCTGTCTCGCTAACTGAGCCTTGCTCCAACAATGTAGCGGAGTACAACGCTCTCCTGAATGGGATGCAGTTCGCCGATGAGATTGGCGTTAAAAATCTCGAGGCATACGGTGACTCCAAACTCATTGTTAGCCAAGTTCGCGGGGAGTACGAAGTCAGACATGAGGACCTAGTACCCTACTACAACGCAACTATCCACATGGCCGAGAGGTTCACAAACTTCTACATCGATCATGTACCGCGCAGGCAAAATGCACATGCAGATGCACTGGCGTCCCTCGCGGCCTCCTTAGCTCTTCCAGCTGGAGCAATGGAGAAGGTATTCGTCTACAGCCACGACCTGTATTGCCCGAGAACTGCCCTCGAAGACTATCAGGAGTCAAAGGGAGAGTATCAAGGCAAAGAAGCGCTGAATTGTCAACCGGGCCAGAGCTTAAAGACTGGCGATTCCCCTATATCGACTATGTCTTGTATGGCATCCTGCCTGAGGACGCCAAGGAAGCGGCTGCCATTCGAAGGAAAGCCCCTAAATTTTACTACAATGCGATTACACGAACATTGTATCGTCGATCGCATGACGGGGGGTCTTGCTCCGGTGCCTCTCACCAAAGGAGGCTCAAGAGGTATTGAAAGAAGCCCACGACGGCATGTGTGGAGCCCACCAACCCGGCCCAAAATTGGCACATCGATTCCAAAGGTTGGGTTACTATTGACCCAAGATGATTGCCGACGCCGTCACCTATGCCAAAAGATGTCATGCCTACCAAGTACATGGTGATTTCATCCATCAAGCACCAGGCTACCTTCACTCCACGGCTTCTACTTGGCGATTTGAAATGTGGGGAATGGATGTGGTTGGCCCTATCAGCCCACCATCATCAAAAGGACATCGGTCATTTGGCAATAACCGATTACTTCTCCAAATAGGCTGAGGCCGTTCCTTTGAAGGAGGTAAAATCGTCTAACGTGATCAAGTTCGTGAAGCATCACGTCATTTACCGTTTTGGTGTACCTCGGCGAATTGTCCATGACAATGGACCCCAGTTCATCAGCCAGGCTTTCCAGAGATTCTGTGCCAAGTTCAGAATCCAGAGTGTGTCCTCAACGGCATACTACCCTGCCGCTAATGGCCTCGCAGAAACTTTCAACAAGACTATTGGCAAGCTTCTCAAGAAATTCGTCTCGAAAAGTCGACGTTATTGGGACGACAAGCTGGGTGAATGCTTATGGGCCTACCGCACAACTGTGCGAACCCCAACTAAACCTACGCCATTTTCTTTAGTCTATGGGTGTGAAGCCGTGCTTCCTCTCGAAATTCAAATTCCATCTCTACGCGTCGCCCTGACAGCAGAGATGACAACAGAGGAGAAGCATCGACAGCGACTCCAAGAATTGGAAGCCTTAGATGACAAACGTCTGCAGGCCCAGCAACAAATTGAGCTTTACCAGGCTCGAATTACCAGAGCCTTCAACAAGAAAGTTAAAGTGCGAACTTTCAAGAAAGGCGACCTAGTCTTAGCCGTCAGAAGACCCATGGTGATGACACACAAGACAAAAGGAAAATTCCAACCCAAATGGGAAGGACCATTCGTAGTAGAGTCAGTCTACTCAAATGGATCGTATCGCCTCATTACTTCAAATGGCGATACACTCATGATGCCGATCAATGGCAGATTCTTGAAGAAGTACTATCCTTAATAGTACTCCTCCTCCGATCACGTTCAAAATTACACCTCTGATCAAAACAAGAAGAGTTTCTTCATTAATATCCAACGCCTCCGACGGCTAAGGATAGAGGAAATGTTGGCTTCTAAGCCCAACATAAGTCTTCGACAACTCATCATGCAGAGGGGAATAGCATGGCTAGCCCAACTCAAACAGTAGTTGGTAAAGGCATATCAAACCCGTTAATAGCTGAGGGTTTGCTAAAAATCCTAAGTGGACTCAAATCCACTCTCCCCTCCACAATCCCTTACCAATTCTCATCCACAGAATGGTAGGTCTACAAAATACAGTTGTTGTCAAGTTAACACTATACCTCTGACATTCCAAACTCCACTTGTCAATTCTCATCAATAGGATGACAGGTCCTCAAAATTGCTCGTATCGCAAATTAATTCTTGTCAAGTTAACATCACACCTCTGACAAATTACTGTTAAGTTCAACATTACACGTCTAACAGTAATCAAGTTGCTGTCAAGTTCAATATTAAACCTCTGACAGTCACCTTTTCCTCAGACTTCCATATCGAAGCTGAAATGAACGATGCTAAGTTTAACACTACACCTCTAGCATCTAAGTCATTGTTAAAGTTCAACAATACACCTATGACAATGAATTTCCCTCGAACTTCCGTATAGGAGTTGAGATGACCAATGCAAGTTCAACATTACACTCTAGCATTACCCTCACTGGCAAGTTAAAAATCACACCTATGTCAGTGACACTTTCAGTTTTCCCAAACGAAAGCTGAAATGCTTCTGAGTCAAGTTAATATCACACCTCTGATTCACATTCTTGTCGAGTTAACATCACACTTCTGGCAAGACAACTTTCAACCCGTTAAGTTAATATCACACCTCTAACGGTAAAGATTTTCCTACATTCCCTGCGAGTCTAGTCTCACTTGTTATTCTCTTCAACAGAATAACAAGTCTACCTAAACACATTGTTAGGTTAATACTACACCATTAACAGTGTTTTCCTTCAAATCCCCAGCTGAGCTTAATCAAGTGAATCCTAAACCTTGATTAAGGCCCATTTTCCCTGGGGGTACGAGTTTCACTTGTCATTCTCCTTTATAGATTGACAGGTCCACAAAATTATCCTATCTCTTGTCAAGTTAATATTACACCTCTGACAGCATTGGGGAGTTCCCAAAAAAAATAGGATTTCTCTCTAAAAGTTTGACTGTTTGAAATTATCATCATAGTTTTGACAAGTCAAAGTCCTTTGCTTCTATGCGTCTGACTAAAAAAAGAAACAAGATAGTTCAAGATAATAGAAGAGACAAAAAGAAAAATGTCACTTTTATTTATATCCAGGCATATGAAAGTGATACAAAATGCTCTCTTATACAATAAGATTGAGTGTTACAATTAAGGAGTACAAAGAAGTCCCTCTCTCTCTCAGAGGCCGTACTCACTCCTTGAAGCCGCATCATTCCAAGTGCACGATGTTTGGAAAAGCGCCAAACCGTGGCGACAATTGGAGCCGATTGCACTATGGTGCATGACGTAAACATCGAAAGAGCCCTAGCTGACTAAGCTAAGAGCAATGGTGTTCTTGAGGTCCGGTGGCAGCAGAAAGCCATGCAACCCTTCATTCATGAGCATCTCTTTCGCCATAAGGCCATCCAACAAACATGGAGTGTCCTTGATGTCACTTCTGGGGTGAGAGAGGAAGGGGATGCTATCTGCCACTATATCCACCGTAACCCCCTCGCCGCCATACTCACTCTGACCATCCCATGCCAGCAGGCATGACTGGTGCATTGGATCTGAAGAGACCTTGGCGAGGGTTAAGTCCCCGTCAGGGACATATATATTCCCTTGTGGACGACGGGGACCATAATATATTCCCTTGTGGATGAACATCGAACGAGTTCGCCGGCCGAAATATTCTTCCAGGGGCCCAGCGAACCTGAAAAAGGACGATCAAGCCTTCCCTGCCTCGCAGAAAGTCTGTGTTAACGCCCGCAACCCGCTTTGAATGCCAGCCGCCATGGCCGGGAGAAGGGCTATGGGACTGCCATAGGCCAAGAGCACCGCCAGGTACACTACATCGGCAACAATGACTTCATGTGGCAGCGTGGGCACCACACAGCGCTTCAACCACAGCATTAAGAAGCCCGCCAACAGTGCTCGATTGGAGATAGGAATCCGGGCTTGATGATGAAAGCTTTCGAAAACCATGTCAGGTTCGAAAACATCCTCGTTCGAAACCGTGGTGTAGAAGCCTTCAGAAGCCTTAACCCTGTCGTCAATCTCCTTGTCGGAGCTGGGAGCCAGTCGGGTTACCGGATGGTCTTTCTTATTGATACCGTTAAACAAGTAGCTGGCCCAAGACAGCTGCTTGACTCCTCCCGACCTCCAAGAGGTTACCTGACCGCAAATGTGGAAGTGACATAACACCTCACAATAAGTCTCGTACACTTGAGGAGACCCTTTCTTCATAAGGTTGAGCTCCTCAGTGGTTGGGACATATTCCTCATAGGGAGAGTCCCCTGTTGCCAGCCCTGAGACCTCATGCAACTCGTGCAGGGCAAGGCCCATCTCTCCGACCGGAGTGAAGAATGTCCCCGTCAAAGGATTGTAACGCTCCAGGATCCCGAAGAGGTTCTGAGAACTCGGTGGGATACCATACTGTACGGCCCTGACTGCTTGGTACAAATCCGTTTGCTCCAACAAGTCCCTAAGGTCGGCAAGGACGAAGCTCACCATCCTGCCCCACCAATACTTCTCGGTGGAATGAACCTACTCGGGCGAACGGAACTCAACCGGAAAATTACCCTCCACTTTCATGAATGCGTTGAGGAAAGTGGTGCCAAGTTTTGGTGTTTCTCCAACTGGGGGCTCAGTCCTGAGCGACCCGGGGAACAGGCCGAGAACCGTCCTATCATGACTATCATGACGGTATACCTTTTTGGAGCCTAAGTCACCGAGAGTAATCTCAGGGACATATCGGGAAAGGTCCCATTTCATCTTCCGAGGGACAGACATGTGCTGGAGATAAGACAGCGGGTACATCCTCTCCATGTCCGGAAGAAAGAATCTTCTATCCCCTATCTGGCGGAGCCATTTATAATCTCCGTCATACATGGAATAGCCGCCATCGCCGATATGGTCTCCAAAGAAGAAGGCAGGCTTCTCCAGCGGAACGCGAGCATCCGTTGTGAATGCTGCGTCAGTCATAAGCTCCCGAAAAGTTGTCATGTCAACATTGGAGAGCCTTTTCTTGCGCTCCTGTGACCTGTCAGCAGTCACAGGTACAGTCCTTTGCAGCACAAAGGTTAAATCACGGTCAGCACCACCTACGTGCCAAAGTGGCGCTTCTTGGAGAGTAGGGCAGAAGAGTGTGGCACTGCAAAAGAAAAGGACACTTGATCAGACATCTTATCAGAAAAGAAAAAAATGTTAAGTGTCTATAGTCCAGACGCAGAAGAGACACTGGACGCAGGAATTATCAAAATCTGCGTCCAGACCTGCAAATCCGCGTCCAGATATGAGGCCCGCAGGATCAAGCCCGCGTTTTGAAAACCAAAACTTATGAAAAATCTCTAAGTACTTGGGCTCAGGTGCCAGATTCATAAAAAATCAGCACCTGATGTCATAGAACGCAAGGATCAAGTCCGCGTCCGAACCCTTCACAATTAGAAATATTCTAAGTGAAGAATCTGAAATGCAGGGCTCACTGGCACCGGGTCATCAAACCCGCGCCTTGGTTATCAACTCAAAGACCGCGTCTGAGACCGCGTCTGAGAATCAAACACGGTTTATATTCTGTGTTGACGGTTCTCCTCCAAAAAAAAATGATTTTTTTTAGGGGTTCCATGAACTTCCATTAATGGTGAAGGTTAAGCCTAAACGGCATTATACCTGGGAAAAGGACTTCCTGCGCGGAGGAACCGCCCCTCTGGGCCTCGGCGACGGCCGCCTTTGAGGATGATGCGGTTGGCTTGGCCTTGGGTGCCATTGGTGATCAAGAGTCCGATGAAGAAGAAATGAAAAGTGATGAACAAAGATCCTCTTTCTAAAACCCTAACAGATGCGCTCGGAGAAG
This sequence comes from Agave tequilana, assembly GCA_038442645.1. Lineage (NCBI taxonomy): Eukaryota > Viridiplantae > Streptophyta > Magnoliopsida > Asparagales > Asparagaceae > Agave > Agave tequilana. The sequence goes on along the minus strand of JAVJIF010012773.1, from coordinate 108,518 downwards.
AAGAGGATATCTCTCTGACTGTTGCCATTTATAGGCACAAAGATTTGCAAAGATACGCGGCGCGTGGCTCGATTAGCTCTACAGCGAGTCATCGCTTGACGCGTGGAACAGATCATTTAATGAACTGGGAAGTCCGCGCGCCAAAAGGTGATGTCCCGCCGGTTCCCCAGGATAACTGGCAGTGCACTCATGACATGGCACGGATTCGCACCCGACGGCCGCGTCTCTTCGATGGACGTGCCCCGTCAGCACCGCCATAAATGCGTCCAGAAAGTCGCATCTTTATTCCAAAGAGGCGCGTCTCTCCGAAGTTCGCGTCCCTCCAATCTGGCCTAGCATCGCCTCTGTCTGAAGAAATATCAGTCTCGTTTCCATTGCCAAAAGACGCACCCCATGAAACTCACGTCTTTAAAGCAGTACCATCTCTGCTTTTCAAAAAAAGAAGAAGAACTGGCGTTCAGTCCTTGCTTCTGCAAATCAGTTCAACAGTACACTGGCACAAGCAGACGATCGTCCACTCCTGGCTTAAAGCGCGTCCATGACAGACTAAAAGCAATCGGGGAGGTTTAGACTGTGTATCTAGACACTCAACACGATCAACTCTGGTGGTCTCAAAGAGTTCAACAGTACACTTACGAAGACCCACTCCAGATAAGATCAAACCTGGAGCATTAACAGTCCAGTCATAAAGGTGAATTCAGCTAGAGTCCAAAGTATTTCGAAATCCGTCCCAGTTAACTGCGGAATATCGAAAACTTTAGAGGGGGTTCTGTAGGCTGTCTAAAATCACTAAAAGATAAGCCATTAAAAAGCAGAATTTCAAGTTCTAGACGCGAAGGCTCAACACCCGCGTCTCAGCACCAAGGCGCGAGGGTCCAAAACCCGCGTCTCAAACTCAAGGCGCGTGGGCTCAACACCCGCGTCTCAGCACCAAGGCGCGAGGGTCCAAAGCCTGCGTCTCAAACTCAAGGCGCGAGGGCCCAAAGCCCGCGTCACAGTATCAAGGCGCGTGGGTTGAAACCCGCGCCTCGGTTACAACCGCCCTGGTTATGGGGCCAGTCACCGCCCATATAGCGGGGAAGCAGGGAAGTTGGCCCCTCATTGTGGAGCGTTTTTAGGGGGCACGTTCACCCCTGGAACCTCTATAAATAGCCCCGTCGCTATGAACCACGGGGACGACAGGAGGAGAGAAGGCGCTCGGAGAGAAAGAGACGCACACGGCGGCACAAGGACAATACAGAGAGACAGACAGAGACAGGAGAGAGAGCTCAACTCTTCAACAAGCTCGCTGCGTACGAGTTACCCTTTGCCTACCTTCTCTTTGAGAGTTTTGGTAGACAGAGCTGTGTTACTCCTTCTACCAGCTAAAGAGAAGATCCCTGACGATCCCGACGGTCATCCGGTCAACGGAGAACAAGATTCACTCTCCACCGCCACTTGAAGAACCCAGCCTTAAACAAAGGGAGGATTCAAGATTCAACATCCTCCCTCCCTTATAACTGGAAGGAAAACAGTTTTGTCGTAATTTTTCATCTGATTCAAGGAAATTTTACAGCGAACCCCTTTTTTCTTTTTCCGGCGCGTACACTTTGCTCTCTATTTTTGGGTGGTCGGCCGGGTCGGTCGACCGGGATGCCCAACGGTCATAAATATGACCGTTGGCGGTCGACCGGGCCGGTCGACCGCAAGCCTGTCAGGCTGACAGATCAGCCTAACGGCTAGTTTTCTGTTTGGCCTATATAAACCCCATTTCTTTGGGATTTTGGCTAAGGTTTTCAAGAGCAAAAAATTTTCCTATTCTCTGGTTTTAAAAATAAGTTTTTAAAGTGTTTTAAAGCCTCAAAGATTTCATCTTTATTGTTTTTCAAGGGTTTTGGAAAATCAAAGAAAACTAGGTTTTTGGGATATTGTTTTGGATTTTCAATTCTATCATCTACAAGAGATTTCCCAAGTAGTTTTCTTTGTTATTTGCTTTCCAAAAACACCTTGATATCCACTTGAGCTACATCTCCTATCCTAATCTATTTAGGATCTTTTGTTTGTGGAAAAGAGAAGTGTTTGAGGTTGATTGAGCCTCCAAGTTGTAAACCCTCCTTATTTTATTGTATCCCTCTTTGATAGAGGTTGATCGGAGTGGTATTAGTTTGTATCCCTCAACAGTAGAGGTGATTGTGTTTGTTGTTGGCTACGGGCCTTATCCCTCTTCGATAGAGGTGGATTGTGGTTGTTGTAATACCCCGTTCCTGGAATACGTACGTAGATACGTATTGTAATTTTTCTAACATATTTCTTTGATTTATCTTGTATTTGTTTTTGTTTTATGATTATTGATGTGATTGTTTTGTGTTGGATTTGGATTCGTGGACTCGGAGTCAGCCCTAGTCTGAACTGGGAACCCGATACCAGCCAGTAGCCCGATTTGACTTTCTGGTATTCTGATTTGACCGATTTCAGTTTCAGAGACTGTTTTATAATATTTTAGATTTTTCATGATTTTCTAGAATTTTCTGAAATTTTTCTGCAAAATCTCCAAAACCGGTGTCGGTCGGTATCGCTGACTGATTCCCGGATTTTTAGTTTTCAAATGGGATTAAATTTTCAAAAACGGCTTTCACATTACTTCTTAGAATTTCATTTTCCATCTAAATTCATTTTTTTGAGATTTTTCCGAATTTATCGAAAATCTACCGGTTTTGGTGTCGACCGGTACTGCCAGAAGATTTCAGGATTTTTAATTTGAAATCTACATTGAATTTCTTGAATCCAATTTCACTGGACATCTTAAAATATTATTTTCTATTTTTGAGAATTTTTCGGAGCGATTCTGAAACAGTCAAATTTTTACCATATTTTAATAATATTATTTTTTCCTTCTCTTTCTCAATTTCCTTTTTCCTTTCCCCCAAAGTCAACTCTGACACAACCCATCCCCCATCACATCACCTGTCAAGTCACAACACCCATCACATCAATTTTCTTTTTAAATAAAATATCTCCTCCCTTTCCTAATCAATCCATTTTCTTTTTTTCTTTTTCTTTTTCCTTCTCATTTCCTTTCTTTTCTCCTTTTTCTCTTCTCCCCCTGGCCAAAAGAACAGCCGACGACAGCACCCCCAGCTCATTCATTTGTCTCCCAATTCCTGTAATACCCCGTTCCCGGAATACGTACTTAGTTGCGTATTCAGATTTTCGGTCGTATTTTTTCGATTTGTTTCCTGTATTTATTCTGTATTATGAATTCCTTATATGACTGTTTTGTCTTGGATTTGGATTCGTGGATTCGGAGTCAGCCCTAGTCTGAACCGAAGGCCCGATCCTAGAGTATTACTCGATTTAGACATTCTGATAATTAGAATTGACCGATTTTAGTTTTAAATATCATTTTCCAATATTACATATTTTCTATGATTTTCTAGATTTTTCTGGAATTAAAATGAAAGTCTTCAAAACCGGTGTCGGCCAGTGCCGCTGACCGATTCCCGGATTTTTAGTTTGCAAACAGTTTAGAATTTCTAAAAGTGCCTGTTATGATTCCTGTTGCACTTGCTATGCATGTCATGATTCCCGTTTTGTATTCCTGTTATGACTTTCATATGATTTGCAACTCTGATTCTATATGCTTGGATATTCGGTGGCATGAGATAAAAGTATATAGATGAGGGTTTCCTTGTTTGGATTATTCCTTCGATGTACTAGTCTCATGGGACCGTGACCTAAGCATATACAATCAATCTGGCTTACAGCTTTACTTGGGATTTCCGGTTTCCTGATGATTATGTTACACCCGTTCTTATATGTACTTCATTTGTGTTCTAACCCTCCGGTCTTCTGTACTTGACACTTGTGTTCATCCCGGCTCGCCACCTGGCTTTGTATCATACTCGCCTGGGGAGTTTTCACTGACTCCCCTGGATTCTCATGTCCAGGTCATGGAGCTTGGAGCGTGGCTTCTCCCTGTGGCTGCTCAGAGTAGCGCAGCGGTAGCGTGGATCCCCAGCCGACCTTCAGAGCTCCATCCTTCCAGACCCCCTGTATACCTCTCGAGTTTCCCTTAGCAAACTCGTGAGTGCCCTTTTTCTATTCATATTTGTACATTCCTTGTATACATGTATGTGGACACCTTTTATACTGTTCATATATGTATATCTTTTGTACCCTCGCATTTGCGCATGTCTGTGATGTTATATTATTGTAATATTCATCACCTCTGGTGATAATTCTGTAATTGTATATATATGTGTTGGAATGTATAATGCACCACTTGCTTCCGTACTCTGATTCTTGTCTGTACTGATGCTTAGCGTATATACGGGAGGGTAGTTTTGACCTACGTATATACGTCGCAGTGACGTCCCCGTATCCGTGGAATCGGGGCGTTACAGGTTGGTATCAGAGCTTAGGCTCTACACCTCTTCAGTACGTCCAGAAGGCAAATCAATGGTAAAGAGATTTGCAACTGGAATACATGAGTCTTGGTTATACATTCCAACTACAAGTGCAGAGTTATCTATTTCTTGACTATCTTTCCTTTGATTCCTAGTCCCTTCCTTTGATTCCTAAATCCTTTCCATATCCCTTCCATGTTTTGGTTTTATGAAGCCTTATACTATCTTAAGATATGACTAGACTAGAAAGGTAGTGGCTGGTTCTGCATGAAGCTATTATGTGATCTCTTCGGTAAATCCTATGAAGCTTGGTATTCTCCAGATCGATCTTGATCTGGCTATCTTTCAGAAGTCAGCAGTCGGAATTCTCTACGGATATTCTACATTCTCTACTATGTTGTTCAGAGTGATTGATGCTGAGTATTCGGGATTCTTAAATTATCGGCCTTCTTGAATATGCTCAGGATTATCAGGGTTTTCTTTATCTTCAGTATTCTGGCTTATGCTCGGAGGACTATCAAATAGGCAGTACATCTGGAATTCTATTACACAGCCACGACATCATCAGTATTATTCAGCATTATTCGAAGATTTATACAGCCGGAAGTGCGGAGGATGATTATTGTTCAGTCGACTTGAGAGCTCTACCTCTAGTGCTTCATATCTTAATTGGTATAAATTCCACCGCTGTTCCCTTTGTATTCAATTTACCCCTTAACGAAATTGCGAGGACGCAATTTTTTGTAAGGTGGGTGGATTGTAATACCCCGTTCCCGGAATACGTACTTAGTTGCGTATTCAGATTTTCGGTCGTATTTTTTCGATTTGTTTCCTGTATTTATTCTGTATTATGAATTCCTTATATGACTGTTTTGTCTTGGATTTGGATTCGTGGATTCGGAGTCAGCCCTAGTCTGAACCGAAGGCCCGATCCTAGAGTATTACTCGATTTAGACATTCTGATAATTAGAATTGACCGATTTTAGTTTTAAATATCATTTTCCAATATTACATATTTTCTATGATTTTCTAGATTTTTCTGGAATTAAAATGAAAGTCTTCAAAACCGGTGTCGGCCAGTGCCGCTGACCGATTCCCGGATTTTTAGTTTGCAAACAGTTTAGAATTTCTAAAAGTGCCTGTTATGATTCCTGTTGCACTTGCTATGCATGTCATGATTCCCGTTTTGTATTCCTGTTATGACTTTCATATGATTTGCAACTCTGATTCTATATGCTTGGATATTCGGTGGCATGAGATAAAAGTATATAGATGAGGGTTTCCTTGTTTGGATTATTCCTTCGATGTACTAGTCTCATGGGACCGTGACCTAAGCATATACAATCAATCTGGCTTACAGCTTTACTTGGATTTCCGGTTTCCTGATGATTATGTTACACCCGTTCTTATATGTACTTCATTTGTGTTCTAACCCTCCGGTCTTCTGTACTTGACACTTGTGTTCATCCCGGCTCGCCACCTGGCTTTGTATCATACTCGCCTGGGGAGTTTCACTGACTCCCCTGGATTCTCATGTCCAGGTCATGGAGCTTGGAGCGTGGCTTCTCCCTGTGGCTGCTCAGAGTAGCGCAGCGGTAGCGTGGATCCCCAGCCGACCTTCAGAGCTCCATCCTTCCAGACCCCCTGTATACCTCTCGAGTTTTCCCTTAGCAAACTCGTGAGTGCCCTTTTTCTATTCATATTTGTACATTCCTTGTATACATGTATGTGGACACCCTTTTATACTGTTCATATATGTATATCTTTTGTACCCTCGCATTTGCGCATGTCTGTGATGTTATATTATTGTAATATTCATCACCTCTGGTGATAATTCTGTAATTGTATATATATGTGTTGGAATGTATAATGCACCACTTGCTTCCGTACTCTGATTCTTGTCTGTACTGATGCTTAGCGTATATACGGGAGGGTAGTTTTGACCTACGTATATACGTCGCAGTGACGTCCCCGTATCCGTGGAATCGGGGCGTTACAATTCCTTCCCCTCTCTCTTCTTTTCTCAAATTCTCCACCAAATCTCACTCTCTCTTACTCTAATTTTAATTTCCCTCTCTAATCTACCTCTCTTGCTCCCCCCAAGATCCGGCCACGACCACCACCGCCGGCGCCAACCGGAGGCTCGCCGGCGCCCCCAGGCCGGCGGCCAACACCGGCGAAACTCCTCCTCTTTTCTTTTTCTTCTTCCTTCTTTTTCTTTTTCTTCTTTCCTTCTATCTCTCCTCTCCTCCTCAGTTTGGCGCATTGGGCGCTGCCGGCGGCCAAGGCCGCCGCCGGCCAACTCCATGGCCGGCAGAGGGCCGGCCAGGCACCCGGGATCAGGGGCTGCGTGAGCAGCCCCGACTTTCTCTCTCTGCCTCTCCTCTCTTCTTTTATGCAGAGATTTTGGAGGGTTTCCCCCCTGCAATTTACCCTTTTCTAGCTATTCTGTGGGGTTTTTTTCGGTTTCCAAATGGAATCTTGACCCTGAGAACTCCATAGGGATAGCAGCATTTTTGAATTTCAAAAGAAATTGTTTGATCATCCTTGAGGATTATTCAAATGGCAAGGTTAACTTTGATGGTGGCAACCTGGGAGGTCTGCTCCATGGCATTTGGCCATTGCAGCCATATAATGTTGGAATTAGATGATTATCTTCATTTATGTTTTAGGAATTCTTTGAGTCTTTTCCATGGGTATATTTAGCATATTGGTATTTGTGTGCAAACTTTTCTGATGAAAGGAAAGATTCAAGTGTTCTCTATTTTGTCATGGATTTCATTAACTTGGTTCAGTTACTTCAAATTTATCAAATGTTTCTGAAGACACCAGTTGCTTCACACTATGGTTCTCTCCCTACATCATGCAGTATGTATATCTTGTTAATGGGTTAGCTCACCATTCATCCTTTCTATAAAAATCTCTGTTGGTTCCAAAAATGGTTCAATTTTTGAGAATTTTCAAGTTGTTTATTATTACTATATCACCATAAGTATTATTGTTGTCTTTGTCATGTCACTTAATTTAAAGGAGGCAAAAGGTCAATATAAATCAAGTGCATAAGGAAGAGTCTCTCTCTCTCTCATCTCTATCTTAGATTTTCTCCCCAACCACTTCTCTCCCCTCTATCCACTCTTTCTCTCTCTAAAAATAATAATAATTATATTTTAATATATGGATTGGTGTTGTGCTCAGATTTTCGGTGTTTCGGGATTTCTCGCGGTTTTCCGGTATTGAGGCGAGTACAGTTCTTTTTAACATGCATCTATTTTATCATTATGATATTCCATGTTCCATGTCTAACAACTGTTATCCTGCTTTTATACATGATGTGGGAGATGATATGTATAACACCGACACTGATATGTTACACCGATCCTTGCCATGCTATGCTTGACACTTGGTATCTGACCCCGATACTTGCCATGCTATACCTGACCCTGATACTTGACACCAGTACTTGCCATGCTATATTTGCACATGATACCTGACATCGATATTACCATGCTATATTTGACACATGATATGTTATACCGTTATTTGACATGCTATACTTGCCACCTGATATATAACACCGGTACTTGTCATGATATACATGACACCTGGCACCTGTATTACCTGGCATATTCATGATTATTATGTGACCAGACATCTGGCACTCCTGTATCTCCTGTACTCCTGTATCTCCTGAGCTCCTGTACTCTTGAACCCCTGAAAAAGGGTGACTCCTGATATTATACTCCTGATATTATACTCCTGTTAACTCCTGTAGTTGGATAATCATGATTATACTGTATGCACTTGTGGACATTATCTTTGGGCAACATATATAATAAAATACTCAACTTTCACTGGGCGGGGGAAACTGATGGACACCGGTTGATGTCATATTTATAATGGTTTCTGAAGTGTCGTGTGGGGCGCGTAATGATAAGTCCCCGGAAGCAGTAGCCTGAATCTGAAGTGTCGTGTGGGGCGCGTAATGATAAGTCCCCGGAAGCAGTAGCCTGTACTCCTGAGCATAGTCCCTAGCTGAGATGGGACCCACTATAAATATGAGCCATCAGATTTATCAGTTTCCAAATAATAACTCGTCTTATTCATAAGTGGATGTATGTGTGCCGGTTAGCACATACAAAAGCATATGAATCGGATGAATAACATAAAACAACCAAACAGTAGTAATGTTAGGAACGTGTGATATTTGGTCTCTCCTTTGTTCGGGTTCTGTTACTCACATATCAGACTCGGGTAAGTTCTACAGAGTGCGAACTCTAGTATGGACTATCAGTGATGTGAGACACTGGTAGGGAGGCGATTAAAATATCAGATGGTACTGACTATTATTGCTGGATTAATTAAAATGCTATACTTTTATATTCTCCAGTTTCAGTATTATGTTCTGAGTCGACACCCTGCATTATGACATGATATATGTGGCACAAGGATTATTACAGACACACCTTAGTTCTGTTACCCTGAGGGCAACTCAAGTTGTATGAACTCAGATGATGGTGACACCGTATATGTGGTATATAGATAAGGGTTTCCTTGTTTGGATTATCCCCTTGACGTATCACTCCATGAATCCATAATCTGAGCTTATGCAACTAAGATTGTCCATACTTATTTATTGCGTGTTTAGTGTATTTATCACATGTTGCCATATTTGTCGCATGATTATGTGTACCTATACTCTCCATACCGTTTTTCATGCATGTTTTCCGATTCAGATTTACTGATATACATGTATTTACTTGATCTCAGATTTACTGTCATTTTCATTATAATATTTGTCATTTCCTGTACCTGCATGCCTGGACCACATCACTTGATCATGTACACGTGTGCCTGTTATGCACGCCATCTGGCTTCATTCTTTGTACTCGCTGGGGTTGCTAACAACCCTGGATTCTCATGTCCAGATCATGGAGTCTGGACCATAGCCTTGTTGTACTTGATCAGAGTGCGCAGCGGGAGCGTGGATTAGCAGTTGCCTGTCCAGACCCTCTTCCCTCCCGCCTTTTTTGATCGGCTCGCGAGATTTTCATCTTGCCACTCGTGAGTACTTTCCAGTATTTCATATTGTGCATCCTGCTTTTGTGCTTCTCAGTGATCATATATTCTTCAGATTATTATATCATGCCTTGTGATAACTGTACTGTTGTTATTATTGCTGGATTGTATATTACCACTATGCTTCCGTACTTTGACCCCTGCCTGTATTGATGCTTAGCGTATATACGTTAGGGTATTTCTGACCTGCGTATATACGTCGCAGTAACGTCTCCGTACCCTCCGGATCAGGGCGTTACAGGGTGGTATCAGAGCCTAGGCTCTCACATCCTCGGTACAATGCATGAGTCGTGGTTATACAATCCAACTGCAAGTACAAAGTTATCCATTTCCTCTTGATCTTCCTTTCCTTGATTCTTGAAATCTCTTCCATCCTTTTCCATTTCCAGTTCCTATCATTCTTATACCAACTCAAGATATGGATAGACTGGTAGGGTAGCAGCAAGACAGATGTGGTTCTCTATCATTATGTTTTGGTATTCTTTGACTCTGGTGCATCACCTGGTCTTATATTGGATGGTTCTTCGGCCTCGCATCCTATTCTAGTGTATGTGGATACATCATGGGGAAATCAGCACAGCAAGTGGAGTAGTCATCACTTATATAATCAGACAGACCGTATCATTACCAGAGGAGTGTCGGTATGGGACATTATTTCAGATTTATGGCTTCTGCCAGACTGGGTTATGGAGACAACATTCGGGACTCATTTCGGTTATTGTGATTCTTGATCGTGTTCTCAGAGCCACCAACTTCTGGCAGTTTTTATGGATTTGGTGGACTACGGACCCCGCTAGCCTCGCCAAGCGAGGGTTGTGTTCTAGTCACCCGTAGACCTAACCGGGTGTGGGCTTCGCTGCACCCTGGTGCTTAGCATTTAGCGTTGTGTTACGCGCTGGCTTCGCTGTGTGAGCTCCGCCAAGTGCGAGCCTCGCAGAGCGTTAGCTCCGCTGCACCCTAATGCTTAACGCCTGAGATGTGTTACGCGATGGTCTTACCTAGGCTTGGTTCCGACCGTGGCTAGTCCTTCAGTGCTTAGCACTCTAGCCGTTCCTCGGACTTCTTTTGCCTTGTATGTTTTCATGGATCTGTTGGACAGGATTTTCTCGCTGTATCTGAGCTATTGCCGTGATCCGTATGAACGATCCATTCGGCCAACCTTGCAGAGATTGAGTATTCTTTAATGTTTCATGTGCAGTCGGGTTATCATTCAGAAGTCAGTCTTCAGAATTCTCCATGGTTATTCTATATTCTTGGCTATGTCTTTCAGAGATTGCAATGCCCAGTATTCAGGAATTCTTAATTATTGGTCTTCTTGATTCATGCTCAGTATTATCCTAGTTTTCTTTATCTTCGGTATTCTGGAGAAAGAGTGTGTATGCAGTATCAGTAATTCTACTATAGATTCCTTGTCAAGGACAGCTTCATGCCATGCGGGACTTTATATTATATTATGGATTTCTATGGATTTTCAGAGATTTTATATTATGGATTTCAGCACTATGGATTTTTATGGGTTTATCAGCTTCGCTTCGCAGTCCGAAAGAGCAGATAACAGGTCAGAATTGTTATGGCACCGTCAGAGGATATATACGGCAGAAGTGCAGAAACGTCTCAGTCTTGAGTTTATCAGTCAATTGGTGGGAATTATCCTCAGATACTCATATCTTGATTGGTATAAATCCTCATTCCTATTCCTCCTGTGTTCATCTTCCCCTTATCGAAATTTCGAGGACGAAATTTTTGTAAGGTGGATGGAATGTAATACCCCGTTCCTGGAATACGTACGTAGATACGTATTGTAATTTTTCTAACATATTTCTTTGATTTATCTTGTATTTGTTTTTGTTTTATGATTATTGATGTGATTGTTTTGTGTTGGATTTGGATTCGTGGACTCGGAGTCAGCCCTAGTCTGAACCGGGAACCCGATACCAGCCAGTAGCCCGATTTGACTTTCTGGTATTCTGATTTGACCGATTTCAGTTTCAGAGACTGTTTTATAATATTTTAGATTTTTCATGATTTTCTAGAATTTTCTGAAATTTTTCTGCAAAATCTCCAAAACCGGTGTCGGTCGGTATCGCTGACTGATTCCCGGATTTTTAGTTTTCAAATGGGATTGAATTTTCAAAAACGGCTTTCACATTACTTCTTAGAATTTCATTTTCCATCTAAATTCATTTTTTTGAGATTTTTCCGAATTTATCGAAAATCTACCGGTTTTGGTGTCGACCGGTACTGCCGGAAGATTCCAGGATTTTTAATTTGAAATCTACATTGAATTTCTTGAATCCAATTTCACTGGACATCTTAAAATATTATTTTCTATTTTTGAGAATTTTTCGGAGCGATTCTGAAACAGTCAAATTTTTACCATATTTTAATAATATTATTTTTTCCTTCTCTTTCTCAATTTCCTTTTTCCTTTCCCCCAAAGTCAACTCTGACACAACCCATCCCCCATCACATCACCTGTCAAGTCACAACACCCATCACATCAATTTTCTTTTTAAATAAAATATCTCCTCCCTTTCCTAATCAATCCATTTTCTTTTTTTCTTTTTCTTTTTCCTTCTCATTTCCTTTCTTTTCTCCTTTTTCTCTTCTCCCCCTGGCCAAAAGAACAGCCGACGACAGCACCCCCAGCTCATTCATTTGTCTCCCAATTCCTTCCCCTCTCTCTCTTCTTTTTCTCAAATTCTCCACCAAATCTCACTCTCTCTTACTCTAATTTTAATTTCCCTCTCTAATCTACCTCTCTTGCTCCCCCCAAGATCCGGCCACGACCACCACCGCCGGCGCCAACCGGAGGCTCGCCGGCGCCCCCAGGCCGGCGGCCAACACCGGCGAAACTCCTCCTCCTCTTTTCTTTTTCTTCTTCCTTTCTTTTTCTTTTTCTTCTTTCCTTCTATCTCTCCTCTCCTCCTCAGTTTGGCGCATTGGGCGCTGCCGGCGGCCAAGGCCGCCGCCGGCCAACTCCATGGCCGGCAGAGGGCCGGCCAGGCACCGGGATCAGGGGCTGCGTGAGCAGCCCCGACTTTCTCTCTCTGCCTCTCCTCTCTTCTTTTATGCAGAGATTTTGGAGGGTTTCCCCCCTGCAATTTACCCTTTTCTAGCTATTCTGTGGGGTTTTTTTTCGGTTTCCAAATGGAATCTTGACCCTGAGAACTCCATAGGGATAGCAGCATTTTTGAATTTCAAAAGAAATTGTTTGATCATCCTTGAGGATTATTCAAATGGCAAGGTTAACTTTGATGGTGGCAACCTGGGAGGTCTGCTCCATGGCATTTGGCCATTGCAGCCATATAATGTTGGAATTAGATGATTATCTTCATTTATGTTTTAGGAATTCTTTGAGTCTTTTCCATGGGTATATTTAGCATATTGGTATTTGTGTGCAAACTTTTCTGATGAAAGGAAAGATTCAAGTGTTCTCTATTTTGTCATGGATTTCATTAACTTGGTTCAGTTACTTCAAATTTATCAAATGTTTCTGAAGACACCAGTTGCTTCACACTATGGTTCTCTCCCTACATCATGCAGTATGTATATCTTGTTAATGGGTTAGCTCACCATTCATCCTTTCTATAAAAATCTCTGTTGGTTCCAAAAATGGTTCAATTTTTGAGAATTTTCAAGTTGTTTATTATTACTATATCACCATAAGTATTATTGTTGTCTTTGTCATGTCACTTAATTTAAAGGAGGCAAAAGGTCAATATAAATCAAGTGCATAAGGAAGAGTCTCTCTCTCTCTCATCTCTATCTTAGATTTTCTCCCCAACCACTTCTCTCCCCTCTATCCACTCTTTCTCTCTCTAAAAATAATAATAATTATATTTTAATATATGGATTGGTGTTGTGCTCGGATTTTCGGTGTTTCGGGATTTCTCGCGTTTTCCGGTATTGAGGCGAGTACAGTTCTTTTTAACATGCATCTATTTTATCATTATGATATTCCATGTTCCATGTCTAACAACTGTTATCCTGCTTTTATACATGATGTGGGAGATGATATGTATAACACCGACACTGATATGTTACACCGATCCTTGCCATGCTATGCTTGACACTTGGTATCTGACCCCGATACTTGCCATGCTATACCTGACCCTGATACTTGACACCAGTACTTGCCATGCTATATTTGCACATGATACCTGACATCGATATTACCATGCTATATTTGACACATGATATGTTATACCGTTATTTGACATGCTATACTTGCCACCTGATATATAACACCGGTACTTGTCATGATATACATGACACCTGGCACCTGTATTACCTGGCATATTCATGATTATTATGTGACCAGACATCTGGCACTCCTGTATCTCCTGTACTCCTGTATCTCCTGAGCTCCTGTACTCTTGAACCCCTGAAAAAGGGTGACTCCTGATATTATACTCCTGATATTATACTCATGTTAACTCCTGTAGTTGGATAATCATGATTATACTGTATGCACTTGTGGACATTATCTTTGGGCAACATATATAATAAAATACTCAACTTTCACTGGGCGGGGGAAACTGATGGACACCGGTTGATGTCATATTTATAATGGTTTCTGAAGTGTCGTGTGGGGCGCGTAATGATAAGTCCCCGGAAGCAGTAGCCTGAATCTGAAGTGTCGTGTGGGGCGCGTAATGATAAGTCCCCGGAAGCAGTAGCCTGTACTCCTGAGCATAGTCCCTAGCTGAGATGGGACCCACTATAAATATGAGCCATCAGATTTATCAGTTTCCAAATAATAACTCGTCTTATTCATAAGTGGATGTATGTGTGCCGGTTAGCACATACAAAAGCATATGAATCGGATGAATAACATAAAACAACCAAACAGTAGTAATGTTAGGAACGTGTGATATTTGGTCTCTCCTTTGTTCGGGTTCTGTTACTCACATATCAGACTCGGGTAAGTTCTACAGAGTGCGAACTCTAGTATGGACTATCAGTGATGTGAGACACTGGTAGGGAGGCGATTAAAATATCAGATGGTACTGACTATTATTGCTGGATTAATTAAAATGCTATACTTTTATATTCTCCAGTTTCAGTATTATGTTCTGAGTCGACACCCTGCATTATGACATGATATATGTGGCACAAGGATTATTACTGACACACCTTAGTTCTGTTACCCTGAGGGCAACTCAAGTTGTATGAACTCAGATGATGGTGACACCGTATATGTGGTATATAGATAAGGGTTTCCTTGTTTGGATTATCCCCTTGACGTATCACTCCATGAATCCGTAATCTGAGCTTATGCAACTAAGATTGTCCATACTTATTTATTGCGTGTTTAGTGTATTTATCACATGTTGCCATATTTGTCGCATGATTATGTGTACCTATACTCTCCATACCGTTTTTCATGCATGTTTTCCGATTCAGATTTACTGATATACATGTATTTACTTGATCTCAGATTTACTGTCATTTTCATTATAATATTTGTCATTTCCTGTACCTGCATGCCTGGACCACATCACTTGATCATGTACACGTGTGCCTGTTATGCACGCCATCTGGCTTCATTCTTTGTACTCGCTGGGGTTGCTAACAACCCTGGATTCTCATGTCCAGATCATGGAGTCTGGACCATAGCCTTGCTGTACTTGATCAGAGTGCGCAGCGGGAGCGTGGATTAGCAGTTGCCTGTCCAGACCCTCTTCCCTCCCGCCTTTTTTGATCGGCTCGCGAGATTTTCATCTTGCCACTCGTGAGTACTTTCCAGTATTTCATATTGTGCATCCTGCTTTTGTGCTTCTCAGTGATCATATATTCTTCAGATTATTATATCATGCCTTGTGATAACTGTACTGTTGTTATTATTGCTGGATTGTATATTACCACTATGCTTCCGTACTTTGACCCCTGCCTGTATTGATGCTTAGCGTATATACGTTAGGGTATTTCTGACCTGCGTATATACGTCGCAGTAACGTCTCCGTACCCTCCGGATCGGGGCGTTACAGTTGTATTGCCTCGGTGGCATTGTAAGGTTGAGAGAGGAGTTCGGTACTCCTTTAGTGGATTAGAAATCCTTCTCGGTGAAGGTGGGGATGTAAAGCTAGGGGCTCGAACCTCGGAACATATCTTTGTGTTTGCGTTTGATCCATTGTCTCTTAACCCTCTCTCTTTTATTTGTGCAAAGCATCATTCATTCATTCATATCTTATTGCCTGCATTTGTGCCTTGCTTTATTTCATATTGTTCATCTTTATATGATTAGCTTGCTTGTGTGTGTGCCTCACTTATACTTAATCACAAGAGCTTCATATAGCACCTCAACCCTTATCTAGGGGAATCAAGAGGAGTTAGTCCAGAGCCCTTCACGGGGAATTCGGCTACACTTGTTGGTTGTATTAAGTTTATGCAAATTTGTCTTAGCTTCCGCATTTAGTTTCTAGATTAGCATAATCACCTATTCACCCCCCCTCTAGGTGGTTTTCAATTGGTATCAGAGCCTACGCTCCTGATACTTAGGCTAAACATTCTAGGAGTGAGATTCTTGTTTGCTAATCTATATTTGCATTTGCACATATTTTTGTTTGCACACATTTAGTTTGGACCCATGGACTTCATGACCCCTCCTATGTTTGACCCTTCCAACATTGTTGTTTGGAAGACTAGGATGTCCATTTACCTACAAGCCCTAGGATATAAGGTTCACCTTGCCACTACCAAGGAATCCTACCTTAGTGATAGCAAGCATATAAGGGCCAATGCGCAAGCCCTTGAGGCTATTAGAAGCACGCTTTCAAAAGATTATCTTATGCATGTTTCTACCTTGATTCCGCCTTTACAGTGTGGAACAAGTTGACAACCACCACCACCTCCAAGCTTCAAATGTATATCCAACAAGAAGAGGAATCTAGTGGAGAATCCGAGTCTCAATGCTACATGGTCCAAGGGAATGACTCCCTTGAGGTACAATCAGAATCTCAACTAGATAGTTTTGATGCTAGTTCTTCATGTGATGAATATGTGGATGCTAATGCTTTGAATGAAGAACTATCTATTGTTTGTGAAAAGTTAATAGAAAAATATAACATTTTGAAAAAGAAAAGTCTAGCCCTTAATAATGAAAATAAAAATTTGCTTTCTAGAGTTGACATGGTTTTGCAAGAGAGGGTTGAGGTTTCTAATGAGAGGGATTCATTGAAATCTCAACTAGACCTTGTTTTAAAAGAAAATGAGTTTTTGAAAAATAAAAATGATTGTGAAAATGTTTTGAAGAAAAATAAAGTTTTGTCTTCAAAATTGAATTTGTTGTAAAAGAAAATAATTCTTTGAAAATAAAAATTGATTCTATTTCTAAGGATTTAGAAATTTGTTTAAAGAAAAATGAATTTTTGCAAAATAAGATTGATTCTCATGTTTGCCATGCTAGAGTAGCTTCACATAGTTCACCTATTGCATGTGCCACTTCTTCTTTAATTAACAATGATATATCCATGCTAAAAAAGAATATTGATTGTTTGGGCTCCACTTTGAGCCAATGTGCCATGAACCATACACGCTTGGAATCCTTGGTTCGAAAGAAACAAGTTCCATCTATGCATGCACACCATCCACGGCATATACATGCTCATCACGGACACCACCATCACATGTATGCTCATGTGTACACTTGTACACATTGTGGACGTAAGGGCCACCTTGCTAAATTTTGCTTTGATAGAATACATGATATAAATTTAGCAAATAAATTTGTTTGGGTTAGTGAAGGGACTAACCCCATGGACCCAAAAGGATATGGGTACCAAAAACCACCCCTCTTGTTTATGATGTAGGTGTGGGCTCTCACATGACGTGAGAGTTGCCGTACCTTGGAGTGGATGTGTTCCGAGCTTAAAGGAGATTATTTGGATGCATCACTTTCAAGGGAGTTTGGTGGGAGGACCACCTTGTTTTGGAGACATGGAGAGTTGCCTTCTAAGTTTTGGTAACGATCTCTAGCTCCTAATTATTGTTTACATGCTTTCCATGTTTATCATTTATAGCATGTTTTATTGTTTTAAGATTATTATGAAAATGCCATGATTATTAGACCATTGACATGCATGTATAGCCTTTGAGACACCCATGTTTAATATGGATTATTATTTTAGTATTCTCACCATTTGTTTAGCTATCATGTTTATCATAGCTCTAATAACATGTGAATTTACATAATAATCATGTTTATATTTTTCATGTTGATTTATATCTTGTTTTATGCCTAATGATTTGATTACATGTTTAGATGTTAGTTTTCATTAAGACTAGGTATATACTTGTACATATAATGGGCCACAAATAAATCTATATATGTTTGAGCTTGAATGCTTATTTGAAAACCCATTAGATATGCTAGTATAGTCTAGTTTTGATGATCCATACATTTTAAACTTGTATTCCCATTTTGAATTTATTTTATGATCATGTGTTTTCATTTCATGTATATGTCTATTTTGTCAAACTTTAAGATATACATGTATACCCCTTGAGTCATTTGCCTTTCATGCAAATCTATATATATATGGACTCAATTGTGTTTAGGGATATGTATGTATACTTTTTGTGTTGACAAATCATACATATACCTCGAAGTAAAAATTTGTTTTTAATGGAAATTTAATTTTTCATGTTATCCATGTTTTCATATGTTTAAATGTTTAACTTCATGTATATGTCCATTTTATCCAAATTATTGTTATACATATACATCCTTTGAGCCACGTGCCTTCATGCATATATTTTTGTGGACTCATTGTGTTTGGATATGTATGTATACCTTAGTTTGTATAAGACATACATATACCTTGAAGATTAAATAGTTTTTGATGAGTTTTTATGTTTAAGGAATAATTGAGCTTAATTGAATATACTTTCATGATCATGATCTTCATATTTTTAAGTATGCACTCACCCTACTTGTTTGCTCATGTTTTGTTTTTCATGAGTCATTATATGCTTCATTGTCTTGAGTGTTGAATAACATGTGAATTTCATTTTTCATGAAAAATACTTTTGTTTTATTCCTTACTTGAAGGATTTCGTACTAGTTAACAAAACTTTTCATTTTAACTAGTTCATATTCTTCATTGTAATATGAGGTATACACTTGCTATGATTGTTGTTTCAATTGGTATCATTGAATTCTTTCAATTAGTATCAATTTTGATCTTCTTGTATACTCATATATGTTGTATGTATGTATGCTTTCAAGTCTAATGGTATCAATTTCTATTGGTATCTAATTTTTCATACATATATGTTTTATTTGTGCTTATTATATCCCTATATCTTGAGCACAAATTTTGTGCACAAATTTTGTTTATGCTAGAGCTTGAGTTTCAACTTTGTTTCAATTGATTTAGCTTTCAATTGGTATCTTAATTCGAGCCTACGCATTGTTTTTGTTGGTATTTCATAAAGGGGGAGAAAATTCGATTTTCATATTTCAATTGGTATTTGTATTTCTACTCCCTTACTTTATGATAGAAAATAAAAATTTCAAATTGATATCATATGCTTAAAAGAAAATTACTCTCTTTTGATATCAAGATGTTTATTTGAATGATTTCAATCGGTATCTCAAATTTTGTTTAAAGAAAATATTCAAAAGTTTTGATTTGTATTGCCTATATGCAAGGAGAGCTTAACATCTCTTCTACATATAGATTCATGATGAGTGTATCTTGTATTGAGGAGCTTGACAACTCTTCTTTATATGGTACACGTGTGTAGGGGGAGCTTCACATCTCCTCTTATACATTACAGATTATGTGTTATGTGAATTAGGGCTTGTCATCCTTTCTTCATGTAATGCATATATGTAGGGAAGTTAACTTAGCGTCTTCCTCTTCATGAATGTATATAGCATATACCATTTATTTATTGATCTATGTTTACTTTCAATTGATATCAAGATGCTACTTTAACATATTTTCAATTGATATCTTAATTGATTGTCACCCCTATATTGATATTTTTTTTTGTTTTAAACAAAAAGGGAGAGAAAAATTTATTGATTTAGTTTTGTTTTTACCCCTTTGCTGATGATTGACAAAAAGGGGGAGAATTATTTGAGAGTTTAACATGCATTATTTGAGAGTTTAACATGCATATAAAACTCAAATAAAACTCAAAATATTCATTGGTACATGTTTTATATATGCATATTTATGTTTTGCATATATTAAGTTTAATTTAGTTTAATTTTAATTGGTATCCAGAGCATGTTTTGTTTTTGAACATTACATTGGGTATCTAGAGCCTTTTATTGTTTTTGCATTGTCATTCATTGCATATTTATGTTTATTTGTTTTATGCATGAGTTAAGGGGGAGGTTCTTTGAAGCTTAACTTTAATCCATGCATATATAACTCCATGAGTTTTGTCATCATCAAAAAGGGGGAGATTGTTGGCCCAGAGGCCTTCCACTCTAGTTTTGATGATGATTAACTCATGTAGTTATGTTTACTAATAATCTTGTGATTTTAAGTTTCAGATCATTTAGCAAGATATTAGTTGGTGATTAGCTTCATCAAGGAGTTTAGAAGCTTTTCATGGTGATTCCAGTGCCCGAGCATCAAGATCATACCTTTGCACTCGGTGGATCACGTTTGGGATCGAGTCGGCTTGAAGATTGAAGATCATCAAGAAGACTTAGGTATCCTAGTTTTAGTTTAGTGTGTTTAGATCCATATGTAAAGCTTAGAATAGTTGATATGCTCAAGTGCACAACACACTCGTTTTATGGATTTTGGTTTTCATGATTAGTTTAGATCAAAACAAGTTTAAATGGTTTTTATGTATATTAGATATGTTCTATATACATACATGCTTCATATCTTAGACAAACTTATTTTGATATGTCTATTCATGAGTTTTAGGAAAAATCAGATTTCCTATTGAGAAAAATCCAAGTTTGATAAAATACAAATTTTGGTTTTTGGTAAAATTTGCAAGACACAAAAATACTCTAACTTGCTTGATATTTGAGTTGAAATTTTTATCACATGTTTATATATCAATGCAAAATGTTAAAACTATTTTTGGGATTTTTAGAAGATTTTTTAAGTATTTATAAGAATATTTTTAACATGTTTTTCTGACCCAAACTGCTGCCTACCAGGCTCTGGCGGTCGACCGGGACGGTCGACCGTGTTCAAGAGTCGGTCGACCGACGTGCACAGACTTGTGCACGTTGGCCAGGCACAGGGCACGGTCGACCGGACGGGTCGACCGGCCAGAGAGCTTTGCTCTCAGTTTTTGGGCGGTCGGCCGGGTCGGTCGACCGGGATGCCCAACGGTCATAAATATGACCGTTGGCGGTCGACCAGGCCGGTCGACCGGGTCGGTCGACCGCAAGCCTGTCAGGCTGACAGATCAGCCTAACGGCTAGTTTTCTGTTTGGCCTATATAAACCCCATTTCTTTGGGATTTTGGCTAAGGTTTTCAAGAGCAAAAAATTTCCCTATTCTCTGGTTTTAAAAATAAGTTTTTAAAGTGTTTTAGAGCCTCAAAGATTTCATCTTTATTGTTTTTCAAGGGTTTTAGAAAATCAAAGAAAACTAGGTTTTTGGGATATTGTTTTGGATTTTCAATTCTATCATCTACAAGAGATTTCCCAAGTAGTTTTTCTTTGTTATTTGCTTTCCAAAAACACCTTGATATCCACTTGAGCTATATCTCCTATCCTAATCTATTTAGAATCTTTTGTTTGTGGAAAAGAGAAGTGTATGAGGTTGATTGAGCCTCCAAGTTGTAAACCCTCCTTATTTTGTTGTATCCCTCTTTGGTAGAGGTTGATCGGAGTGGTATTAGTTTGTATCCCTCTTCGGTAGAGGTGATTGTGTTTATTGTTAGCTACGGGCCTTATCCCTCTTCGATAGAGGTGGATTGTGGTTGTATTGCCTCGGTGGCATTGTAAGGTTGAGAGAGGAGTTCGGTACTCCTTTAGTGGATTAGAAATCCTTCTCGGTGAAGGCGGGGACGTAGAGCTAGGGGCTCGAACCTCGGAACATATCTTTGTGTTTGCGTTTGATCCATTGTCTCTTAACCCTCTCTCTCTTTTATTTGTGCAAAGCATCATTCATTCATTCATATCTTATTGCTTGCATTTGTGCCTTGCTTTATTTCATATTGTTCATCTTTATATGCTTGGCTTGCTTGTGTGTGTGCCTCACTTATACTTAACCACAAGAGCTTCATATAGCACCTCAACCCTTATCTAGGGGAATCAAGAGGAGTTAGTCCAGAGCCCTTCACGGAAAATTCGGCTACACTTGTTGGTTGTATTAAGTTTGTGCAAATTTGTCTTAGCTTCCGCATTTAGTTTCTAGATTAGCATAATCACCTATTCACTCCCCCTCTAGGTGGTTTTCAGTTTTGAGTGTTCCAAAACTGGATGAGCAGCCAAGAACTCTGCAAGGGCCTGGCCTTTAACCGCCTTTTGAGGGATAAAGATCATGTCGTATTGAGACAAAGAAACGCCCATTTAGCTAATCTTGAATTCAATGATCCTGGCTTCGTCATGAGAAGACGCAAAGGATTTACTCTGAAAATGACATGTATGGTTTGGCCGACCAAGTAATGTCGTGTCTTCTGAACGGCAAAGACAAGAGCTAAGCACTCCTTCTCGATAGGATTATAGCGAGATTCCGCTCCTATCAGAGTCCTGCTCAGATAATAAATGGCCTGTTCGTGACCATTGTCGTCCTTTTGAGCAAGGAGGGCACCAAGAGAATGGTCCATAGCTTTCACATAGAGTAAGAATGGTTTCCCTGATGTGGGAGCCACTAAGACTGGAGGTTTTGTAAGATATCTCTTGATATCCTCATGAGCTTCTTGACAAGTTTGATCCCATATAAAGGAAGCACTCTTTTTCATGAGCCGGGTGAACGATTGACAGCGGCCTGAGAGATTTGCGATTAATCTTCTGATATAAGCCAGTTTACCTTGCAGGCCTCGAAGTTCTTTGAGATTCTTAGGTGGATGCATGCTCATAACTGTAGGGTATTGCAACCCTAGATCTGGTTTTCGGAAGACACCTTCTCATGTACCAAGACTTCGCCCAAGCCTGGGCTATAATCCGGATCTAGGGAACTGTAGGGAGTATCGTGGGGACGCTTGTATGCCCCTGTGTAGCTCACGTCCTCTTCTGGTCATCTTAACGGACGCAGAGGGCAGATCTCGTGGTATGCTCCTTTTGCGATGCTTCACCGGGGCCTGCGCCGTCAGTCGATCAAAAACTGACCGTCGACCTGGAGGGGTGGCGGGGATTGGTCCTAGCCGGCAATAGACTGAGTGGAGTGTCACCAACTGACATCCCACTTGTTGACAACAGAAGGAAGGAGTTTGGAAAGATTCTGACTTCTGTTTGCTTGTCAAGAATTCCCGCAAGTCGGACCTAGTTGGGCGTAAATGATCCAGCGCAGAGGCTCTGTTGAATCGCGCATAGGACGATATCCTGCTCCTTTTATCACCGCAGAGGGGATTATCACTAAATAGTGCTTCAGCTCTACCTTCACGGCTAAGAACCTTGGAAATGTCCTTGGATGTTGAAGCTGCATAAGCAACGCTGTCAACACTTAGGGATAATCCCTCAACTCCGCTACGAGGCGCGAGCTTAGCGCTTGATGAACTAGGGAGCGAAGCACGCTGTGGTGCTTTATCCGCTATGCTAGAGCGAATGCGATTAGCCTTAGATAGTGCTTTGGATCTTGATTCGCGGCTAAAAGCTTTGGAAACACCCTTGGGTGCTGAAGCTGCATAAGCAACGCTATCAGCACTTAGGGACAATCCCTTAGCTCCGCTGCGAAAAGCGAGCTTAGCGCTTGATGAACTAGGGAGCGAAGCACACTGTGGTGCTTTGGTTCCAGCTTCGCGGCTATGAACCTCATGTGTACCCTGTGGTACAGTAGCTTCGCTCATGAGAACGAGGCTGGCGCGAGTCGTTACTGCTCTGGAATCGGCCGAAGGTATGGTCGCCGTTGTGACTTCGCGGCTAGCAGCCTTGTTGGAGCAGGCAGGCATCTTGTCTTTTTCTTCGCAAGAGAGACGCGCTTGTGGCGTAGCTACGCCTGAGGCTTTATTCAGCACCTTCAGGTTTGGCCTCCACATCTGCTTTGACAAGGGAGACATAGGTTCGCAGAGAACCTGCCAGCCACACGCGAGGCTGAGGGGTGTCGACAGAATTCTGCTTCTGGTTTTTGTTCTGAGGCCTTGGCCATGAAGACCTTTCTATGCTTCCGTGCATGAAGCATTAGACCACCCCCAGAGAGGACTTCTTCAAATTTTCCTTGGTCGAAGTGAACGACCAGGTTCTCAAAAGTGATAGGCTTACACTGCGAACCTGCTTCCTTGTTGCGCCAGAGGACCGCAGTAGGCTCGCAGAGAGCCTTATCTGTCTCCGTAGAGACTTGTTTTGAAGATTTAGCCAGAGGGGCTCTGGCCACATTGGCTTCCTTGAATTCAGAGATAGACCCGAAGGTCTGTTCGTCGCATTGCGACACTTGATTCTCAGCAGTGGAGAATTCGTTCCCCAGCGGAGTCGCCATCTTGTTTTCCATTGATTTGCAGAGGGGAAAACTTACAAAAAAGTGTCGAGGAGCTAAATTACAAGTAACACAAAAGATTACAAGTAGATCTCCTCTGAGATTCTGGAGAAGTGTGCCGATAGGAGTCTGGTCAGCGCGCGACCACTTTGTCCCTTTGACGATGCGATCGATGAGATTCCCGTCTCGCCTAGTTCGGGGAATCGGAGAACAAAAGGTTGGTAGAACCCTCTTGTTACTTCTCAAAACCGCCTTCACTTAGGAATTTCTTCTCGCCTGATTCCGGAGATTCCTTGAGAAGAATGTATTAGGGTATCAGCACCCTGATTAGAGAAGTGATTCTCTGAAGTCTCTGAATTTTTGGAAGCAAGAGAATAAATCTCTGTTTAGCTTCTCTCTGCCTATGCACGCCCTTTCGCGTCGTGTAGAAGTCCTTGCGTGTGTAGGTCCTCTCTCCTTGTGCCCCTGGTGGGCTATTTATAGGGAGAGTAAGGGTATAATTGTCCCTTGAAAATATGGAAACAGATTGAATCAAATCTGTTCAAATCTGGAAAGTAGCCTTGCTGCGAGGCTAGAATCAGCTTCTGTGAAGCTAGAAGTAGCAGGTAGATCAGTCTCCTGATTTGTTTTGATCCTTTCCATATAATTGGAAGATCTCCCTTGATCCTCTTACTCGTTTTAGGAGAGTTAAGAGATTATAGCAATCAACTGCCAAATTTGATCTCAGATTTGATCTTGATTGGATTTGATCTCGATCCTGAATAGATTTGATCTCATCTGGAGATTTAGTTGGTCAAAGGTTGACCATGACGAACCCGCAGCGGAGCTGCCCGCGTCGAGCTCGCAGCGGAGCTGGAGAAGCATCTGGCGAAGTCAGAAGAAAGCTCTTCAGCGGAGCTAGATAACATCTGTGGCGAAGCTACCGAACATCCTTCGCGCGGTTGCGTGTGGCTTCAAGCGAAGCTAACTCTCTGCGGAGTTAACTGAGCACTTCAGTCGAAGCTATAAGTTAGCTTCCTGATGAAGCTGTGAATGGCTTCCAGCCGAAGTTAGGTGATCTTAACCTCTCAGGCGAGGCTATTCCTTTGGGCTCATGTGATGCTAAGTGCTAGCATCTTAGACCTGCTGAGGTTTGTTTAGAGACAATCCGGAGCTCACTGTCTGCTTCACTAGATCAGTAGAGTCCAAGTTGCTTCTTTGTCCCTCGGGAATGGGTGAAAACTGGTTGCCAGCTTATCTGTCACTTGTCTTTTGTAAATGTCAACAAGTACAGAACCGGTCGTCAGCTTGTCTATCACTTATCTTTTATAAATGTCAACAAGTACAGAACTGGTTGTCAGCTTGTCTGTCACTTGTCTTTTATAAATGTCAACAAGTTTAGACATTGTTCAGGCCAGTCAGGATCTTCTCTTTTTTAAAGTGTCAACAGAGCGCCTTGTAGATGTTGCGGCACCGAGTGATCTTGCGGGATCGTTTTAGTAGAAATCCTTTATAGTGTTGAAGGCGGGGACGTAGAGCAAGTATGGTCGAACCTCAAAATAAATCTCCCGTGTTTTCGATTACTCATCTCTCTCTCTCTCACTTGTGTTTATATCTTGCATGCGTTTTTTGTTTATATATATTACTTGATTGATATTACTTGTGCTTAATTGATATATGTTTGGGATTGTTTGCTCACACTTGTATTTAACCAAGAGAGCCATAGTTGCACCTTAACTTTTAATCTAGAGGAATCTTGAGGAGATAGTCTAGAGCCCGTCACCTGAAATTCGGCTATAATCTTATGTTATACTTTGTGTGTTTGTAGAATATTTTTAATTTGTATAATTAGTTTTAATTCCGCATTAGTTTTGCGTTTGATTAGCTTGTCACCTATTCACCCCCCTCTAGGTGACTTACAGCATACAAAAGTATTTGAAGAAGGGGTAAGTTACGGAGGCAGACGTAACATTGAGTGGTGTGGAGGACACCGAAGTATTAATGGATTCTTATGTTAAAGACAACACTTCTCAAGATAAAGGTTGGATATTTGATTTGGATAGTGCGATTCATGTATATATCCAAAAAGAGTTGTTCAACTCCTTGATTGCAAAGGAGAAAGGGACTGTCAAGATGGTGGATGGGTCGGCTTGTAAGGTCATCGGCACTAGGACAGTCAAGGTTACAGAAAGAGATGAGACGGTGCGTGCTCTAGAGACGGTTCGGTATGTCCCGGAGGCACGCTGCAATTTAATATCCATAGTGGTGCTTGACGAAGAAGGATGCCATATCCAAGTGCAATAAGGCGTCGTCACAGTTAGCCAAGGAGACAGGATAATCTTAGAAGGAGAGAAGTGTAAAGGATTATATAAGCTAAAGTAAGAAAACTCAGTTCGAGGTATAGTTTCAAGAATAAGCTTGGAAGGGAGTTCATCGCGAAGTGGAGCTTCAAAATAGACTGCAACGGGACGTGAACCGGGTCAAAGTGTTGCAGGAAGGATTAAGGGTGCATTCGGGTAAGGCTCAAGATGGCCCAAGCCATGACAGAAATCAGCCAAAGGCTCCAGGAAAAGGGGCAAGAGTTAAAGGCTTCACGACACGGTTACAACCAAGAAAAGAACTAAGGTATTAATCCAAATCTCAAGATGTTTTACTAAAGACTTGAAAAGTAAGTCAGTGTGGAGATTGTTAGGATTTTATCTTATTTTCAAAAGGAGATGGTCCAAGAAGATCCAACTTGATTGGAGAAGATGATAGCTTGAAGCAGAAGAACAGAAACAGATCAAGGAAGGTTAGTCGACTGTATAGTCGACTAACAAGACTACTAGTTGACTGATCAAGAGTATTAGTCGACTAGGACAGACACAGAGATCAATACAAAAAGGAGACAATATACAGTAGTCGACTAATAAGCTTTATTAGTCGACTAATGGAAGGGATTAGTTGATTAGGCAAAAGTATTAGTCAACTAATCAGGGTGTTTCTGCATGCGCAGTTTTCTTTTCAGGTGCCCTCGAGTTTCCCCTTTTGGTGGTGTTCGAATAGGATATAGGTTTTATTAAAAGAATGTTTGTTTTTAAAGATTAAAGGGTTTAGAATCCTTCTAGATTAAGAAGATCAACTCCTAATAGGATTGATCAAGATTCTTCCAGCATCCCTAAGCCAAAATCATCTCATAGTTCAAATAGGAATTATTTTGTAAAATCCTATAATAAAGGTTGTAACCCAGCATTGATCTCAATCTAATCTCAAGGAGAAAAAGGTGAAGAACACCAAGGAGATCAGAAAGAAGCCAAGAAAGAAAGGAGTAAGATGAAGGTGCATAGAGATAAGATAATACTGTTGTAATTTAGGTCTAGATTAAGGAGAAATGTGAATACTCTTTTTGCATCAAGAGGAAGGTTAAATCTCTTTGTATCAAGTTATTAATAAAGCTCTCTCAAATTCTCTCTCCATGAACGTAGGCCAAGTTTGGGCCGAATCATATTAAATCCTCATATTCTTTCTTATTGCTCTTTTGTCTAGGTATTATTAGTTTGCTTTTCACCAGTTTTTATTTTGCAAGTACGGATCATATTGCTAGGTTCCGCAAACGTGGATCCTAGGAGTAACAATTGGTGTTAAAGCGCCGATTTGTTGCAACAATTGGCATCAGAGCATATCAATTTAGTAACAGGAGATACATAGCGGAGAATCGGTCCAATCTGAAAGCTTAGTAGTCCATGAAACTTGGTGAACGCGTCAAGAGCAGATTGGTGATTTCATAACTTGTAAATGCTAGTTTTCTCTATAAAAGGAGATGAGTCATCATTTGGGTTAAGCATGTATATGTCATTGTAAATATAGAGTGACCGTGAGGTTCTCTCTTCTTCTCCTGTAATCTCTCTGGATTTGTATGCGGGTCTGTGGTTTTTTTGGATTTGAGTTTTTCATGTAAAATTCTGATGTTTTTGATTGTGCATTTGATGTGTGTTCTTTCTTCTTCTCAATTCATTTTCTTGACAACTTAGATAATGAAATACAAGAAAAGTGTGCAAATTTGAACTATAAACATTTTTTTTCACGAAACTCTTTATACAGATATACAAAAGGCTTAATTTTGAGAACTACAAAAAAACATGCCTCTCAAGGAGGGTTCATGTTCGGGTCGGTATTCAATTAACTTGATTGACTAATAAATGAGCTGAATGTAAACAAAGTTAGTGTTGTCAAAGTGAACGCCCCCTAAATATAAAACAAAATACAATATCAAGAAAAGAAAGCACACCAATTATTATATAGTTCATCTCCTCCCTAAAAAATTTCACTGTAGAATAAAGTTATTTATTTATTTATTTATATTTTTCATTTTATTTATTTTTGGGTGTTGTGCAGAGTTCTAATGGGGGTGTGCTGACAGCATCACCACATGTTCATGTGTTCTGCGATTCTTCAAGGAAAGATTTCGAGCTTATATCGATGGGTGTTGTATCGGTGCGTATACTTGGTGATGAGATCAAATTTCTTAAGTACAAGTCCATGACGCGTAAGTTTACCCAGACCATCGTCGCTTACATGACTTGGAAAGTATGGAAAGCATGCAATGAGTTGGTATTCAAATCAGTAGTGTCCTAGCAAAGTGGTGATTTTTAGGGCAATTAGCCTAGCCATTGACTTCTGGAGAGCTCTCAACAATGATATTCAACCGTGCGAGCACTGGGGCTATATCGAGGGCCTTCATTCACTTTACAGCATTTTGTCCTTGTTATTTCGTAGCTTCCCGCTCGTGGTTGGATCAAGGTTTAGTTTCAATGAGAGCTATCTTCGAGGAACGGCAACGGCGGTGCTCGATTCATTATTAGAGATTACGTGGGAAATTTAATCATTGCGCACAACATTCAACTTGTCGGTATGTCTGTTCCTATGGACGATCATGCTTGGCCTGGTCTTAAATGTGCAGAGTCTTGGAGTTCGGTGCTAAGAAAATTTAGATTGAGGGGTATTCTGGTGTCGTTGTCTTGGATTAATTCTAGGAAAGAGGATGGTGGCTACTAGAGGGGCTGGTTCGATATATAAATCTATGAGTTGAGTCAATTAAGGACTTTACCTGTCGCATATCATGCGAGAATGGAATTGGGTTGCAGACTATATGACTGGTCTGAGATCCAATAGAAGCAGTGTTCAATTCACTAAGTTTTCTTTTCCTGAGAAGCTCAAAACTATTTTGTATGAGGAGTGAATTGAGAAGAGCTATATGAGAAAGGCCTAACAGCCTTTTTTTCTTATAAAAAAAGAAAAAAAGAAAAAAGAAATAAAGCTTACAAGATTTCTCTCACTATTTCTCCTCCACATAGTTTCTCAAACACCCAAAAAGATAAAGGGGAGGCAAAACAATTAATCCATCTCACATAGGCATAAGTAACTTACCGTCTTATTTATAGATTTTTTTTCTCATGAAATTCTTACCCTCCTCAAATTTTAATAGAACACAAACTTTTATTCTACCTGAAATTCAAATAAAAAGAAGGGTTATTTAGATATATGCCCCCAAATCTTTGATATTAGAAATTTACCTCTAAAATCATTAAAATTAGAAATTTACCCCTGAATCTTCTAGATATTAAAAACTTGACCCCTTTTAGAATAAATGGAGAAAAATCTGGTTTCATTTTTTTCTTAACTGATTTTTTAAAAATGACTAAGTTGTCTTTGTTGGCCAATGTTACAGTCACCCGGTTCTATGATTTTGATGATAACAAAACATATATGACTATTTAATACTAATCAAGTTCAAGTGTTTAAGTATATTTCAGGGTTCTATGGATTCAAAGAGTTTTCTTCCTCTAAAGCAAAGTATTGAAGACTCAAGAAGATTCAAACACGGGATTAAAGCTCTAAGCACTCAACGTCGCTAATGGAAAAGCCCGATTGAAGATCATGTAGTCACCTAGAGCCTTATAACATATTAGTTTGTTAAAGTGGAGAATAAAGTTGTGATGCTCAAGAAGTTACACACACAAAACACATAATTTCAAAAAATACAAGTTTTTAATGGTATTTTGCATGTTTGCTTTTAATACAGGTCTCATAATTTTTTTAAAATTTTATAACAAGTTTAGAACACGTATTTCATCACCTATACATTGCTACATTACCTACAAACCAATACAAAATACTTTGAAAAATGTTTGAAACTCAAAAAATATCTAGAAAACTGTTCAGGCTAAGTCGGTCGACCGGTGCCCATTTCAGGCGAAAACGGTCGACCGCCCGATCGACCGGGACTTTGGCCAAGGGGCATGCACGTTTGGGCACGTTGTCGGTCGACCGACCGGTCGACTGCTAACCCTTGCGGTTGACCGATCGGTCGACCGACTGAGAGACCCTAACTCTCAGTTAGGGTCGGTCGACCGACCGACCATTTGTTCTTCCCTTCGATCTAAAGGGCGGTCGACCAGAGCCAACATCTCTTTTCTGGATGAGCTGGTGGTCGACCGGCTGGTCTACCGATTGCCTGACAGTTGTCTATAATGGCTAGTTTTTTAATCTATTTTGTTTTTAGTGGATTCTAACTGGCATTTTTTATTTTCAAGTGTCTAAACACACCCTAAATGACCTGGTATGATTAACAAATGATATTTATTCATTGCCTATATATAGGGGTCATTGATTTTGGTTTTGACTAATAAGATAACAATAAGATAACACAAGTTTTCAAGTTTGTTTCAAAAGAGAAAAGTTTTTCTAGCTTCCAATCTTTAAATTCTTTCTTTCCGAAGCTATTTTCAGTTGGTTTTAAAGCTCTTCACTTCTTTATAACTGAATTTCTTCTCTTACTTGACTTCGTGAGCTACACTTCATATTCTACTCTATAGGAAGTTGTAAGAGAGAGTGTTTAGGATCTTGTTGGATCACCAAGAGCGTTGTAACCTTAATTAGCTTTTTGCTACCTCTTGAGTAGAGGGTTGAGTGGTGGAGTTGTGTACTCCAGTCTTGTGCAGACCAAGTTGTAATTCCTTTATAAGGTCCCTTTTGTGGAAGATCCCTTAAAGGATAGTGAAATCTTTCATAGTGGTGAAGGCGGGGACGTAGAGCGGTGGCTCGAACCTCGGAACAAACCCTTTAAGTTTGCGTTTGCTTGTGTCTTACTCTCTATTGCTTTCTACTTTTCATACTTATGTAGTTATTCATCTTTCTTGATATCATTACTTGCATTTCATCTATCACTTTCATTATCGATCTACACTAATCTCAACAAGGAGATAATTAGTACCTTAACTCATTATCTAGAGGAATCAAAGAGGAGAAGTTCTAGAGCCCTTCACGGGAAATTCGGCTTCAATTCTTATTTTGAGTGACTGTTTGTATAACTCACCATAAGTAGTTTTAAAATAGCATTTGAATAGCTAAATACCTATTCACCCCCCTCTAGGTGTATTTCAATTGGTATCAGAGACTTGGTCTCTAGATTTTAATTTAACCACCTTAGAAAGATCTTATTTGCTAATCACTTCATTCACAATTTTATTTTCATCTACTATAGCAAAAATGGCCGAAGATATTAAGACCCTCCTAAGTTTGATGGCCTTAACTTTCCTATATGGAAGGTTAAGATGACCGTATTTTTACAATCCTTAAGAAATTGGGTTGCAAAAGCGGTGACTAAACCCTTTAGCGTACCCATAGGTGATGAGGACACTTGGTCCGACATTGCCACTAAGGAGTTTGATGTAAATGCTAAGGCGCACTATACCTTACTTCAAACTTTGAACGATGACAATATTGCTAGGGTCATCCATTACAAATCCGCCTATGAGATTTGGACACACCTAGTAGTCACACACGAGGGAACGTCATAAGTCAAAGAGCAAAAATTGATCATTGCATTCCCAATATGAAAATTTTACCATGCATGATATGACACCATTGATGACATGGTAATAAGATTTACTAAAATAACTAATGATCATGCTTCTTTAGGTGATGCTATTGACAATGATCAAAAAGTAAGGAAGGTCATTCGTACACTTCCACCCTCATGGGAAGTCAATGCTACTACATTGAAGGATCTAAACGATAAAGAAGAGATGAAGCTCATCGGTCATATAAAAAATCTTAAGACTATGAAATGGAGAGGAAGGCAAGGGAAGAGATGGCACCACAAAAGAAGAAGATGATCACTTTCAAAATCACTCCCACCATCTCTGACGATGATGATGAAGAAGAGGATGATGAAGAACTCTCCCTCTTAGTAAAAAATGTAAGGAGGATATACAATAAGGCCAATTTTAATAATAAAAGAAGATGGCAAGGGAAAGAAAACAAGAAGGTCATATGCTTCAATTGCCGGAAGCCAGGCTACATGGTTGTGGATTGTCCAGAAACCAAAAGCAAACCTTCAACCTTCAAGAAGCCCTACAAAAAGAAGGTTCTCAAAGCTACGTAGGAGTCGAAGAGTGAAACCGATGAAGAAGTGGATATGGCATACGCGTGTTTCATAGTTAATGATAACACACCTAAGGTAATATCCCAACTCTCACTTGATGATTATGTATTAACAATGGATGAATTGGGTGAGGTTTTTAAACAGTTGTCTAGCAACTATGACTTTCTTAAAAAGAAGTATTTAAAAATAAAAAGAAAATGAAAATCTTCAAATAAAATTATCACACTTTTTAAAGAAAAAGATGATTTATCTCTCGCACTCATATCCACACAAAAAGATTTTGATGCATATAAAATTTTATGTAAAGCAAAATTTTCATTAATTGATAAAAATAAAATTTCTATCTTGAAAGATAAAATTAGATCATTAGGAGATGTGTTAGAAAAATGTGAGTTTGATAAAGCTAGGTTGGAGACAATGTTTTCCTAAGAAACATAATTCAAAGAAACATGTTCATACTACACATGCTCATCATACTATACATACCCATACTTCTGAATCACAACATATACATACACATCATGTTAGACATTCTTCACACACCAAGCATGCTCATACCCCACATTTTCATCATCTTTTATATATGATAGAGTTTATTCATGCACTTATTGTGTCTGAAAGGGTTACTTTGCTAAATTTTACTTTGATAGAATAAATGCTTCTAATGATCACATTTGGGTTCGAAATGCTAATATTATAGGATCCAAGAAAATTTGCGTACCAAAATCAACCAATTCGTTACTCGATGTAGGTACACACCAAGGCTCTAAGATGTAGGGAGCGTGATATCTTGATAGCGGTTGCTCAAGACATATGACTTGAAATATCAATAATTTTACAACCCTATCAAGGTACCATGAAGGTGGCACCGTCACCTTCAGAGATGATTTCAAAGGGAAAATCATCAGTATAGGTAACATTAAAATTAGCTCATCTCCTTTAATTGAAAATGTTGTTTTAGTTGATAGTCTAAAGCATAACCTCTTGAGTATTAGTCAACTTTGTGATCGAGGTTTTAAAGTAGTTTTTGATGATTTGTCTTGCAAGTTTTAGATGGAAAATTTAATGAATGTGTTCTTTTCAGTTTTTGTAAAAATAATGTTTACATGATTGATATGTCAAATTTACAATGCAATACTACATGTTTAAATACTTTCAATGAAGATTCTTGGTTATGATATAGAAGACTGGGTCATGTTTCGTTTGACCATCTATCTAGAATTAACAATAAGGAAGTGATAAAAAGTATTCCTTGGTAGAAATTTGAAAAACACCGCATTTGTGATGCATGCCAACTTGAGAAACAAACCAAGTTCTCTTTCAAAACTACCAAGAATATCATGATATTAAGACCCTTGGAGTTAATTCACATTAATTTGTTTGGTCCAACTAAAACTAAAAGTCTAACTGGAAATCATTTTGCTTTTGTTCTGATTAACGATTTTTCTCGTTTTATATAGATTTTGTTTTTAGAACACAAAGATCAAGCTTTTTCACATTTTCAAGTGTTCAAAAAAAGAGTTAAAAAAGAAAAAGATTTTATGCGTAAGAAGTGATAGAGGTGGTGAATTCATTAACCACTCCTTTATCACTTATTGTGAAGAAAATAGAATAAAAAATGAACTGTCATGTCCTAAAACTCCACAACAAAATGGAGTCATGGAAAGAAAGAATTGTACTCTTCAAGAAATGATTAGGACAATGATAAATAAATACGGATTCCCTCAATATTTATGGGCCGAGGCCGTAAACATATCATGTTACATATCAAATAGAATTTATTTTTGTAAAAATACTTCTAAAACTTCATTTGAAATTTACTATTTGAGAAAACCTAATGTGTCTTATTTTAAAGTTTTTGGTAGTAAATGCTTTGTTTTAAACACTAAAGACAATTTAGAAAATTTTGATGCTAAATCATATGAAGCCATATTTGTTAGGTATTCAAATACTAGTAAAGCCTATAGAGTCTTTAATAGATCTACCTTGACTATTGAAGACTTTTATACATGTTAAGTTTGAGGAATCTAATGCTTTTGCGAAGAATGTTGTAGAGATTGATTCCTTAGGTGAAGACACGGAGAGGATAACCTTGAAGGACTTACCTATAGAAGAAGAAAAATCAAAGATTAATGAATAAGGTGAAGTTCAAGAGGTTGAAGTGGTTTGAAGTGGTGCCAACACAACCACTTTCGAAGGATTGAAGATTTGCCTTCAAATCATCTCAAGAATTTCATCATGGTAATGTATCCAAGGGAGTAACTACTCGATCCAAACTCTAATATTTATGTGGCTATTTTGCATTTATTTCACATATTGAGCCCAAAAACATCCTTGAAGTCGAGGCCGATTCATATTGATTGCTTGCAATGCAAGAAGAGCTCAATCAATTTGAGCGCAATCAAGCCTGGCATCTTACTCCTAGATCTCATGATAGACCAACCATTGGTGTTAAATAAATTTTTAGGAATAAGTTGGAAGAATCGAGTAATGTTATTAGAAATAAAGCTAGATTAGTGGCCTAAGGTTACACCCAAATCGAAGGTATCGATTTTTAGTAAACCTTTGCACCCGTAACACGGCTTGAAACCATACGGATAACACTTGTCTTTAATTCTTTTAAAGATTTCAAACTTTTTTAAATGGATGTCAAAAGTGCGTTTTTAAATGGTTTTATAGAAGAGGAAGTGTATGTTGAACAACCCCCCAGGTTTGTTGATTCTACACATCCGGACTTTATTTTCAAACTTGATAAAGTTTTATATGGTTTAAAACAAGCTCAAAGAGCTTGGTATGAAAGGCTTTCAACTTTTCTAACTTCAAATAATTTTGTTAAAAATAAAGTTGACACGACTTTGTTTACAAAGCAGTTAGATAGTGATATCCTAATTGTTCAAATTTATGTTGATGATATTATTTTTATATCCACTAATGAAAAGCTTTATAAAGAATTTGAATCATGCACGAAGAACGAGTTTGAGATATCTAGGATGGAGAGCTAAACTATTTTCTTGCACTCCAAATCAAGCAAAAGAGTGATGGGATTTTCATCAATCAAGCCAAGTACACAAGAGAACTCGTCAAGAAATTTGGGCTTGAAGATGCAAAGCTAAGCAAGACTCTCATGGCCACTACTACAAAACTTGATAAGGATAAACAAGGTATAAATATAAAGATTAAACTTCATAAAAGCATGATTGGAAGTTTCATTTATTTAACGGCTAGTAGGCCGGATATTATGTTTAGTGTGTGTCTATGTGTTAGATTTCAATCTTATCCTAAAGAGTCTCACTTAATTACAGTAAAACGCATTATTAGATATCTTAAGAGTACTATTTAAATGGGCTTGTCGTATCCTAAAATCGGACAATTTCTCATGACGAGTTATTCGAATGCCGACTATGTTGGTTGTAAAGTGGATAGGAAGAGCACTAGTGGTACTTGTCAATTTCTAGAAAATTGTTTTGTTTCATGATCTTCTAGGAAATAAAATTCTGTAACCCTCTCAACCACCGAGGCGGAGTATATTGCGATCGGGGCTTGTTATGCACAAGTCTTTTGGATGAAACATATTCTCCTTGACTATGATTTACATTATGATCATATTAAAATATTTTGTGATAATACTAGTACCATTCATATGACCAAAATGTAAATCAATATAGCAAGATAAAGCACATAGATATTCGATATCACTTTCTTAGAGATCACTATGAGAAAGACGATATTGAAGTTGATTATGTTTTCACCGATTTTTAACTTGCGGACATTATTACTAAATCACTAAATTATAATAGATTTTTATTTTTTTGTGGTGATATAAATTTTTGTATTATGAATTCATAAGTTTTGAAATTGTATATGTATATTTAAAATCCTACACATGTATTTTTTCAAATTAATCTCTCTTTTATGCTGATATCTTTTCCCTTTTTGATCCATGATAAAAAGGGGAGAGATATTTGATGAGTTATTAAGATGTTTTGGTATTTTGTGAACTTCATGGATATCCATTTTCATGCGTATATGCAATGTCATGATATAATGTTTTTACTCATTGCATATTATTTTTGGAGGAATGAGGATTGGAAAGATGGAAGGATATATATGCATATTATTTAAAATTTGTGCCATCTTTATATATGCATATATGTGTGACTTGCTTATATTGTCAAATCCATTTAAAATCATAATATTTTCTTGTACTTGATAGATAGTATAATTTGAGGGGGGAGCTTTCTAAGCTCTTTTCTATCTTTTATCTTAAATAACTCATATGTTTTGTGATCATAAAAAAGGGGGGAGATTGTTAGCCGAAGGTTACAATCACCCAGTTTTATGATTTTGATGATAGAAAAATATATGTGGTTATTTAGTACTAATCAAGTTCAAGTGTTTAAGTATATTTCAGGGTTCTAAGTATTCAAGGAGTTTTCTTCCTTTAAAGGAAAGTATTAAAGACTCAAGAAGATTCAAATAAGGGATTAAAGCTCAAAGCACTCGACGTCGCTAATGGAGAAGCCCAGTTGAATATCTTGTAGTCACCTAGAGCCTTTAAGATATTAGTTTATTAAAGTGGAGAATATAGTTGTGATGAGCAAGAAGTTACAGACACAAAATGCACGATTTAGAAAAATACAAGTTTTTTTAGTATTTTGTATGTTTGGTTTTGATACATGTCCCATAATTTTTTTTCAAAATTTTATAACAAGTTTAAAACATGTATTTCATCATCTATACATTGATACATTACATATAAACAATACAAAATACTTTGAAAAATGTTTGAAACTCAAAAACTATCTAAAAAACTGTTTCAGGCCAAGTCGGTCGACCAGACCGATGCCCATTTTGTTGGCCCAAGATTATAATCACCCGGTTTTATGGTTTTGATAATAACAAAATATATGTGGTTATTTACACTAAAACAAGTTCAAGTGTTTAACTTTATCTCAGGGTTCTAAAGATTTAAGGAGTTTTCTTCCTCTAAAAGAAGGTGTTGGAGACTCAAGAAGACTCAAATACGGGATTAAAACTCAAAGTACTGAACGTCGCTAATGGAGAAGCCCGATTGACGATCTTGTAGTCACCTAGAGCCTTGTAAGATATTAGTTTGTTAAAGTGTAGAATATAGTAGTAATGCTCAAGAAGTTACACACATAAAATACACGATTTCGAAAAATATAAGTTTTGGTAGCATCGGTATTTTGCATGTTTGGTTTTGATATATGACTCATAATTTTTCCAAACATTTATAACAAGTTTAGAACACGTATTTCATCACCTATACATACCTACATTACCCTTAAACAAATACAAAATATTTTAAAATTTGTTTGATATTCAAAATCCATACATAAGAACTGTTTCAGGCTAGAACGGTCGACCGCCCGTCGACCGATGCCTATTGCAGGCCAGAACGGTCGACTGGGTCTTTGGCCAAGGGACATGCACATTTGTGCACTTTGTCAGTCGACCGACCGGTTGACCGCTAACCTCTGTGGTTGATCGACTGAGAGACCCTAACTCTCAGTCGACCGGGCCAGTCGACCGACGGTTTAAATTTTTCTCTTTAAAATACCGAGCGGTCAATTACCCGGTCGACCATAGCCAACAACTCTTTTCTGAATGACCTGTCGGCCGACCGGTCGGTCGACCGACAAGCTGCCAGATGACCATAACGGCTAGTTTTTGAATCTATTTTGTTTTTTGTGAATTCCAACAGGCATTTTTGGTTTCCAAGTGTCTAAACACACCCCAAATGACCTAGTATAATTTATAAATGATATTTATTCATTGCCTAGATATATGGGTTATTGGTTTTCTTTTTAGACAAGAAAAAATGCACAAGTTTATAAGTTTTCAAGTTTGTTTATAAAGAGAAAAGTTTTCTAGCTCTCAATCCCAAGTTCTTTCTTTTCAAAATTATTTTTCAGTTGGTTTTAAACTCCTTTATTCTTTCTAACTAAATTTCATCTCTCACTTAATTTCTTGAGCAACACTTCATAATCTACTCTATAGGAAGTTGTAAGAGAGAGTGTTTGTGATCTTGTTAGATCACCAAGTGCTTCGTAACCTCAGTTGGCTATGTGCTATCTCTTGTGTAGAGGGTTGGGTTGGTGGGGTTGTGTACTCCAGTTTTGTGTAGACCAAATTATAATTCCTTTATGAAAGGTCCCTTTGTGGAAGATCCCTTAGAGGATAGTGAAATCCTTCAAAGTGATGAAGGTGACGTAGAGCAGTAGCTCGAACCTCAGAACAAATTCCTTTGTGTTTGCGATTACTTGTGTTTTGCTCTCTATTGTTTTTTATTTTTCATACTTGTGTAATTGTTCATCTTGTATTCTATAATTGCTTTCATTCCATCACTTTCATTACTGATCTATACTCATCTAAACAAAGCAACAATTGAGCACCTCAACTCATTATCTAGAGGAATCAAAGAGGAGAAGTTCTAGAGCCCTTCACGGAAAATTTGACTTCAATTCTTATTTTGAGTGACTATTTGCATAACTCATAATAAGTAGTTTTAAAATTGCATTTGATTAGCAAAACACCTATTCACCCCCTCTAAGTGTATTTCAATTAGTATCAGAGCCTTGGTCTCTAGTTTTTGGCTTAACAACCATAGAAAGATCTTAATTGCTAATCTCTTCTTTCACAAATTCATCTTCATCCACTTTAGTAAAGATGATCAAAGATATTAAGACCCCTCCCAAGTTTGATGGCCTTAACTTTCCTATATGAAAGGTTAAGATGACTGTATTTTTGCAATCCTTAGGAAGCCGGATTGCAAAAGCGATAACTAAACCCTTTAGTGTACCCATTGGTTATGAGGACACTTGGTCCGACATTGCCACTAAGACGTTTGATACAAACACTAAAGCACACTATGCCTTACTTTAAGTTTTGAACGATGACGATATTGCCAGGGTCATCCATTGCAAATCTGCCTACGAGATTTTGACACACCTAGTAGTCACACATGAAGGAACGTCACAAGTTAAGAGAGCAAAAATTGATCTCTTACGTTCCCAATATGAAAATTTCACCATGCATGAATATAACACCATTAATGACATGGTAACAAGATTTACTAAAATAACTAATGATCTTGCTTCTTTAGGTGATGCTATTGACAATGATCAAAAAGTAAGGAAGGTCATTTGGTCACTTCTACCCTCA
This sequence comes from Agave tequilana, assembly GCA_038442645.1. Lineage (NCBI taxonomy): Eukaryota > Viridiplantae > Streptophyta > Magnoliopsida > Asparagales > Asparagaceae > Agave > Agave tequilana. The sequence continues at coordinate 68,901 of JAVJIF010012773.1, read as the reverse complement.
TGGGAAGTTAAGGCTACTACAGTAAAGGAGCTAAACGAAAAAGAAGAGATAGAGCTCATCGGTCTTATAGGAAACCTTAAGACCCATGAAATGGAGAGGAAGGCAGGGGAAGAGATGGCATCACAAAAAAAGAAAGTGATCGCTTTCAAATCCACTCCCACCATCTCCGACGATGATGATAAAAAAGAGGATGATGAAGAATTCTCCCTCCTAGTGAAAAATATAAGGATGATGTATAACAAGGCCAAGTTTAACAATCAAAGAAGGTGGTAAGGAAAAGAAGACAAGAAGGTCATAAGCTTCAATTGCCGGAAGTCGGGCCATATGGTTGCGGATTGTTCGAAGACCAAAAGTAAACTTTTAACCTCTAAGAAGACCAAAAGTAAACGATGAATGAATTGGATGAGGCTTTTGAAGCGTTGTCTAACAACTATAATTTTCTTAAAAAGAAGTATTTAAAAATAAAAAAGGAAAATGAAACCCTTCAAAATAAAATTATTATTCTTTCTAAAGTAAAAGATGATTTATCTTTCACACTGTTGTCCGCACAAAAAGATTTTGATGCATATAAAATTTCATGTAAAGCAAAATTTTCATTAATTAATAAAAGTGAGATTTCTATTCTAAAAAAAAATTAATTCTTTAGGAGACGTAATAAAAAATGTGAGTTTGATAAAGCTAGATTGGAGGCAATATTTCCTAAGAAACATACTCCAAAGAAACATATTCATACTATACATGCTCATTATACCACACATACCCACACTCCTAAATCACAACATATGCATACACATCATGCTAGACACATTATACACACCAAGCATGTTCATACTTCACACTCCCATCTTACTTTTATTTATGGAAGAGTTTATTCATGCACTTATTGTGACCGAAAAGGACACAACCAAATTTTGTTTTGATAAAATAAATGCTTCTAATGAACACATTTGGATTCAAAATGCTAACATTAAAGGATCCAAGAAAATTTGGGTACCAAAATCAACCAATTTGTTACTTGATATAGGTACACACCAAGGCTCCAAGATGTAGAGAGCGGTAGTATCTTGATAGCGGTTGCTCAACGCATATGACGTGGGATATCAACAATTTCGCGACCCTATCAAGATACCATGAAGGTGGCCCCGTCACCTACGAAGATGATTCCAAAGGAAAAATTATCGGTATAGGTAACATTAAAATTGACTCATCTCCTTTAATTGAAAATGTTGTTTTAGTTGACGGTCTCAAGCATAACCTTTTGAGTATTAGTCAACTTTGTGATAGAGGTTTCAAAGTGATTTTTGATGATTTAACTTGCAATATTTTAGATAGACAAACTAATGCATGTGTACTTTTCAGTTTTTGTGAAAATAATGTGTACATGAATGATATGTCAAATTTTTAATGCAATGATACATGTTTAAATGCCCTTAATGAAGACTCTTGGTTATGGCATAGGAGACTAAGTCATGTTTCATTTGACCATCTATCTAAAATCAACAATAAGAAAGTGGTGAAAGGTATTCCTTATTTGAAATTTGAGAAGGCCGCATTCGCGATGTGTGCCAACTGAAAAACAAACCAAGTTCTCTTTCAAAACAATCAAGGATATCATGACATCAAGACTCTTGGAGTTAATTCACATGGATTTGTTTGGTCCAATAAAACTAAAAGTCTAAGTGAAAATTATTTAATCTTTGTTTTGGTTGATGATTTTTCTTGTTTTACATGGGGTTTTGTTTTTAGAACACAAAGATCAAGTCTTTTCACATTTTTAAGTGTTTAGAAAAAAAGTTGAAAAAGAAAAAGATTTTTTGATTTCGTGTATAAAAAGCGATAGAGGTGGTAAATTCATTAACCACTCCTTTATCATCTATTGTGAAGAATATGGAATCAAATATGAACTATCATGTCCTAAACTCCACAACAAAATAGAGTCGTTGAAAGGAAGAATCGTACTCTTCAAGAAATGGTTCGGATAATGATAAATGAATACAGACTCCCAATACTTATAGACGGATGCCGTAAACACATCATGTTACATCTCAAATAGAATTTATTTTTATAAAAATACTTCTAAAACTTCATTTGAAATTTACTATTTGAGAAAACCTAATGTTCCTTACTTTAAGTTTTTGGTTGTAAATGCATTATTTTAAACACTAAAGACAATTTAGGAAAATTTGATGTTAAATTGTATGAAGCCATATTTGTTGGGTATTCAAATACTAGTAAGTCCTATAGAGTCTTCAATGGATCTACTTTGATTATTGAAGAATCTATACATGTCAAATTTGAGGAATTTAATGCTTTTGTGAAGAATATTGTAGAGATTGATTTCTTAGGTGAAGACATGGAGAAGATAACCTTGAAGGACTCACTTATAGAAGAATAAAAGCCAAAGATTGATATACAAGGTGAAGTTTAAGAGATTGAAGTGGAGCCAACACAACCACTTACAAAGGAATAGAGATTTGCTTCAAATCATCCCAAGGACCTCATCATAGACGATGTATCTAAGGGTGTAACTATTTGATCCAAAATCCATGATTTATGTCGGCAATTTGCTTTTATTTCACACAATAAGCCCAAAAACATCATCAAAGCCAAGGCCGAGTCATATTAATTGCTTGCAATGTAAGAAGAGCTCAATCATTTGAGCGCAACCAAATTTGGCATATTATTCCTAGACTCCATGATAGACCAACTATTGGTACTAAATAGATTTTTAGGAATAAGTTGGATGAGACGGGTAATGTTATTAGAAATAAAGCTAGGTAGTGGCCCAAGGTTACACCCAAATCGAAGGTATCAATTTTGAGGAAACCTTTGCACCCGTAGTACGGCTTGAAGCCATACGGATGACGCTTGCCTTTACTTCTTATAAAGATTTCAAACTTTTTTCAAATGGATGTCAAAAGTGTATTTTTAAATGGTTTTATAGAAGAGGAAGTGTATGTTGAATAACACCCTGGGTTTGTTGATTCTACACATCCGTATTTTGTGTACAAACTTGATAAAATTCTATATGGTTTAAAACAAGCTCCAAGGGCTTGGCATGAAAGACTTTCAACTTTTCTAATTTTAAACGATTTTGTCTAAATAAAGTTGACACCACTTTGTTTAAAAAGCATGTAGATAGTGATATCCTAATTGTTCAAATCTATATTGGTGATATTATTTTTGGATCCACTAATGAAAAGCTTTGTAAAAATTTGGATCATGCATGAAGAATGAGTTTGAGATGTCTATGATGGGAGAGCTAAACTACTTTCTTGGCCTCCAAATCAAGCAAACGAATGATGGGATCTTCATAAATCAAGCCACGTATACAAGAGAACTCATCAAGAGATTTGGATTTGAAGATACAAAATTAAGCAAGACTCCCATGGCCACTACTACTAAGCTTGACAAAGACGAACAAGGTATAAATATAGACATTAAACTTAGAAGTATGATTGATAGTTTACTTTATTTGATGCCTAGTAGGCTGAATATTATATTTAGTGTGTGTCTATGTGCTAGATTTCAATCTTGTCCTAAAGAGTCTCACTTAATCGCGGTAAAGCGCATTATTAGATATCTTAAGGGCACTATTAGAATGGGCTTGTGGTAGCCGAAAATCGAACAATTTTTCATGATGAGTTATTCGAATACCGACTATGCTGGTTGTAGAGTGGATAGGAAGAGCACTAGTGGTACTTATTAATTTCTAGAAAATTGCCTTATTTCATGGTCTTCCAAGAAACAAAATTCAGTAGCCCTCTCGTTGGCTGTTGATTGAACTTTTTCCTGCACACAAAATATAAAATATTAGATCTGAGAATTAAAGGTGTGCAAGTGCTCAATTCGAATCCGTGGTAGCAATGGCTATGCGAGTCGTGATCCTCAGGGAGGGACTAGCGATGGAAGCGTTTGTAAGATTCTCTAAAATTTTTATTTATTTTATTAGTTATGATGGTATTTACAAGGAAGTGTGGTGAAAAGAATTTGAGAGAGATAGAGATAGAAATCTAAACTAAAGAAAGAAAGAAAGAAAGAACACATACCTCTTCAGTCTGCTTACCTTTTGAACCGTTGCGATGATTTACCTTTTCTTGGAAGGCGTACAAGCATGGCGTATAGGATCGTCCACCTTCGCGATCTACACTACAAAAATAAAAAACTAGCAAGCGACGGCTTGTTCATCTCCATAGGCCATCAAGGGCTCTTCTTCGGCGAAGCAATCTCGAAGCGATCGGATCTCACGGTTTTGCAAGTCATTAGAGAGAGAAACAATGAAACAGGAATAGAAGAATAGAACAAGGATAAAAGAACATAAATAAACAAGAATAAAAGAACACAAGAATAAACAAGAAATAAAGAACACAAACAAACCTCAAGTGAATTTCATTAACAATGGAAGAAAAGTAGGCTTACACCGCTGTCACCTCAGTACAAGCATGGACTCCTTCCTCCATGAAAGCTTCCTCCACTCTCAATTACAAAAATTACAAAAAGAAAAATCTAACCTAAACTACAAGTTAGCCTAAGAAACCCTAGAATTTGCTCTCTATTTTCTGTGTGCCCTTCTCTATTACTCTGCAGGGGTATTTATAGGATCTGGAAGAAGTAGAGTCCCAGTACGACTCTCCCAAAAATCTTATCTCCAGACTTGTGGCACTTATCCATAGAAGTTCAAATCTGTCCTGCAACTTATTATCATGTTGATCGCCAAAATTGGCTTATCTGCTGACTGAATTGGAAAGTTTGATCAACATAAGAGTTGTAGGTCTTTTAGTCTTCTTTCTGGATGATCTTGAATCATCGGATTTGAATATCTGTAGCAAAAGTTATGATCTGAATACTAAAATGTGTACAGTCTGAATCCGAATTTTTTGAATTTTTATCTTTGCACTCTTCTCCTTTTATCTTTAGCCTTTTTTTGCAAGCAATTAGGGTTGAGTAGAAGTCCATCCCTTTCCTCTTCTTTTAGCAATTAGGAGTTCTTTCTTATCCTTCCTTTTCCTCCTTTAGATTTTAAATAAAGAATTTAAAAATCTAAGTTTAGATTAGGTTAGATAATAAGAAACTTCTAAATTACTACAATTTTTGCACATGGGCTTGCACATGGGCTTTTTGGGCTCTTTTTAGGCTTTAATTCTTTCTTTTTATTATTTCGAGGCCTGCACACAATAAATCACAAAATATTAATAAATGTGCAGAATTAAATGAATAAATATGAAAATGTGATGGTAAATGTTATGATAAAAATGTATTTTTCACTACCAATCATTGGCCTAGAGTCCAATACTCTAATTTTGATGATGATTAACTCATGTAGTTATAGTTTACTAATAATCTTGTGTTTAAATAGTTTCAGTGATTGCCAAGATATTAGCAGTTGTTTAGCTTCAACAAAGGAGTTTTAGAGCTTTCACATGTAGATTCAAGAGCTCGCGCGTCAAGATCGCATCTAGTACTCGATTGGAGTCAAGCTTGTTGGATCGTGTTTGGATCGAGTTGACTTGGAGAAGGAGTTCTACAAGAAGACCTCAATTTGTTTAGTTTGTGTTTAGATCTTCTGTAAAGGTAGATAGTGTTGATATACTCAAGTTCACATACACACACAAGTTTAAAGTTTATTAGTTTTGATTTTTTGTTTAACCGGTTTTAGATTTCTTATCAAAAATATAGATATATATATATCCTATATGTATATTAGATTCTATCCATATACGTATGATTCAAAGTTGTTTCAATATCATGTTTTTGTATTCATATGAGTTTTGGAGAAAACGTTTTCCATTTCAAAAATTTATGTTCTGAAAAATACAGATTTTGTATTTAAGCCAAATTTTAATATCACAAAAATGGTTCAAATAGTTTGTAATATGTGTTGATTTTAGTCACACATATTTTTACTTCAAATATCTTACAAGAACTTATTTTTGTGGATTTTATGTGTATTTTATGAGATTTTTTAGAAGTTAAAAAGATTAAGTTTTAATCCCTATAACTTGTTTGACCTGGCCTTCTGCCGGTCGACCGGACGGTCGACCGAGGCAGAAATTGGTCAACTGGACCGGTCGACCGATGTGAACATGTCATGGGCGGATTCTTTTGACTTCGAACCACTCGAACCCGTGTGGTACTTAACTCGCTTTTCTCCTTAGAAGCGAAGCTAAGTCAGCCTCACCCTCACACTCACTCACTCAAGAGAGAGAGAACACTTAGAGAAGAAGCTAAGTTAGGCTAATCCACCCGTGACACACAAACATGCACGGCCAAATGGCTTGAGGGCCAATCGACCGTCAAGAGAGCTTTGCTCTCTGGATTTGGCCCCAGTCGACCGGGCGGCCGACCAGCCAGAGAGCTCTGCTCTCTGGTTCTAGCCTCGGTAGACCGCAGTCGACTGATAGGTCAAAACCTGGGATCGGTCGACCGGACGGTCGACCGGCAGGCTGCAACGGCCATAAATATGACTGTTGGCCGGTCGACCGGCTGGTCGCAAGCAGACTTTTCTGTTGCCTTTGACCTAACGGTTAGTTTTTGGAATGGGTTATAAATACCCATCCCTTTGCGCTGTTTTGATTAAGAATTTCAAGAGCAAAATTTCGTATCTTTCTTAGTGTTTTAGCAACAAGTTTTCAAAGGATTTTTGGGTTAAAAAGATTTATCTTTATTTGTTTTAAAGTGTTGGAAATTCAAAAAAAATTGAGTCTTGGAAAATTGTTTTGATCTTCATTTCTATTTCATTATAGAGTTTTCCCAAGTGTTTTTCTTTGTGATGTGTTTTCCAAACAATTTATTTTCTCACACTTGAGCTATCATATCTATCCTATTTATAGGATCTTCTTTTGTGGGGAAAATTGGTTTGTGGTTTATTGAGACCACCAAGTGTTGTAATCTCCTTGCTTTGAGTTTGTGGGATCTCTCTTATGTAAGAGGTGATTGTGTAGGAGTTTGAGTTTGTTGGTATCCCTTTAAGTATAGAGGTGATTGAGGTGTTGTTCGGCTTAGTGCCCTATCCCTCTAAGTGTAGAGGTGATTGTTATTGTTGGCTTTGTGCATATCCCTCTATTGAGAGGTTGATCTTGTGTGGCTTTGTGTCCTTGCCTCTTATGTAGAGGTTGTTATTATTTGAGAAAGGAGTTGTGTACTCTAAGTTTGTATTACCCAAATTCTCAGTGGAGGTTCCCTATGTGGGAAGTCATGTGTGGATGTATAGTGGAAATCCTTCTGTGTGAAGGTGGGGTCGTAGAGCAGTAGCTCGAACCTCGAAACATATCTTGGTATTTGCGATTGATCCACTATCTCTAAACTCTCTCTTTACACCTTGTATTATTTCATATTGTTCATATCATACTTATATGCCTGGTATTGTTTGTGTGCCCATACTAGTGTTGAACCAAGAGAGCTTCATATAACACCTCAACTCTTATTTAGAGAAATTTAGAGGAGATAGTCAGAGTCCTTCACTGGGAATTCGGCTACACTCTTTGACTACACTTAGTGTGTTGAAATTAGTTTTTAATTCCGTATTATTTGTCATTAGATAGCCATACACCTATTCACCCCTCTTGGTGTATTTTCAATTGGTATCAGAGCCTACGCTCCTGATATTAGGTTTAACCACCTAGGAGTGAGATCTTGGTTAGCTAATCTACATTTGCATTTGCACACATATAATTTATACACTCATGGACTTCATGACCCCTCCCATGTATGATACTTCCAACATTGATGTTTGGAAAGTTAAGATGTCCATGTTCCTTAAAATCCTAGGAATGCATGTTTACCTTGCTACTACCAAGAAATCTTATCATGGTAACAATAAGCATATAGAAGCCAATGCACAAGTCCTAGATGCATTAAAACAAACATTAAGTAAAGAATATTTGTCTATGGTTTCTCATTGTCATTCTGCTTTTACAGTATGGAATACTTTTACCTCTCCAAGCTCCAAACGACGAAATATGTGAAGGAGGAATCTAGTGGAGATGAGTCCGACCAACCTTGCTACATGGTCCAAGAGAATAACTCCCTTGAGGTAAACTCGGACACCTATCTAGATAATTGTGCTAGTTCTTCAGGTAATAATTATGTTGATGCTGATGCATTAAATGAAGAACTATCTATTATTTGTGAAAACTTGTTAGAGAAAATATAAACTTTTGAAAAAGAAAAGTCTTAAATTAAATAAAGAAAATAAGAATTTGTTTTTAATATTTGATTTGGCTTTGCAAGAGAAGGTTGAAATTTCAAATGAAAGGGACTCATTGAAATCCCAACTTGAACTTGCTCTGAATGAAAACGAAATTTTAAAAAGTAAAAATGATTGTAATAATGTTTAAGAAAAATGAGGTTTTATCCTCAAAACTTGATTTTATTATAAAAGAAATTAATTCTTTGAAAAACAAAATTTTTTCTATTTCAAAAGAACTAGATTTAGTTTCAAAAGGAAATAAAAATTTGAAAAATGATTTGTCTTCTCATGTTTGTCATCCTAATATAGATTTATCTTCTATTAATAAACATGTTATATGCGCCACTTTGTCTTCAAGTATTAAAAATGATATATGTATGTTGAAGAAAAGTGTAGATTATTTGGGCTCCACTTTGAGCCAATGTGTCATGAACCATACGGTTGGAATCTATGTTTCACAAGAAACATGCTCCTCATATGCATGCACACAAACCATGGATACACATGCTTCTCACGTTCATAGACATGACACTATGCATGCTCATGTGTAGACTTGAACAAATTGTGGAAGTAAGGGTCACCTTGCAAAATTTTGTTATGATAGATTAAATGATTCAAATTTTACATAGATTTGTTTGGGTTAGGAAAGATTCTAACCTCCATGGACCCAATAGAGTATGGTACCAAAGCCACTCCTATTTTATTTGATGTAGGTATGGGCTCTTGTTTGACGTGAGAGTAATGGTGCCTTGATTGTGGATGTGTTCCGAGCTAAATGGTGACAATTTTGGATGCATCACTTTCAAGGGATGTTTGGTGGGAGGACCACCATAGTTTAGAGATCTAGAGATTAGTCTTATTGATTTTGGTAACTATTTCTAACTCCCATTTAGTTTACATTCTTTCATATTGTTGATTTTTAGCATATTTTAGTTTTTTATGATTATTATATTAAATGCCATGTTTATTAGACTAGTGATATGCATATGTAGTCTTTGAGATACACCCATATTTATATGGACTTATATTTTTGTATTCTCACTTTAGTTTAACTATTGTGTATATCATAGCTTTAAGACATGTGCATTTACTTAATGATCATGTTTGTTTATGGTTTTGCACTTCATGTTTTGATTACATGTTTAAATGTAGTCTTTTTATTAAAACTTGTGTATATACGTGTACAACTATTGAGCCACATTTGATTATTATATGTTTATACTATATTGCTCATTTGTACTCATTAGATGTACTAATATAGCCTAGTTTTGATGATTCATGCATTTTGACTTGAATTCTCTATTTTTCGTACATGTTTTTCATGATCATGTGTTTAGCTTCATGTATATGTTAATTTTGTTTAAAACTTTAGATATATATGTATACCCTTGAGTCACTTGCTTTTCATGCAAATTCTATTATGGACTCATTTATATTTGGGATATGTATGTATACTTTTAGTTTTAACTAAACATACATATACCTTGAAGTATACTTAGTTTTGATGATTTTCATGTTTTTGAGAAGGAATTTCATATGAGCTTCATTGCCTATTTTCATGATTATGCTTTTCACATAATTCTTTTACACTCACATTACCTAATGTTTTCTCATGACTTTGTTTTCATGAGTCTTATATGTGCTTTATAGACTTTGAGTGACAATTGTTAAGTGATTTTCATGTTTTCATGGATTCATTCTTATTTTATTCCTTACTTGAAGGACTTCGTACTAGTTTACAAGATTATCATAAACTAGTTGTGTAATTTTTCATTTTGGAAGAGATTTTCAATTATGCTAAAATTATTTTCAATTCATATTTTTGAAAACCCCTTCCTTCTAAGGGCGGATAGATGGGCGACCATGCCTTGTATGCTCAAACTGAATATCCTTTTAACATGTGCATAAATAGAATGGTAGGTATGAGGTATACACTTGATCCTCATTATATTTTCAATTGGTATCACAATTGATATTTTTATGTTTGTATATTCATATTTGTGTTTTCTATATATATGCTTCAAACTTCAAATAGTATCAATTTCGATTGGTATTTATATTTTCATACATATATATATATGATTTGATTGTGCTTACAACATCTTTACATCTTAAAGCACAAATTATATTTATGCTAAGCTTGATTTACTCTTTAATATCAATTATTTTTCAATTGGTATCTTATACAAGTTTATGCATTATTTTTATTAGTATTTCATAAAGGGGAGAAAATTTCGTGTTTTATCTTTCAATCGGTTTTATTTTCAATTGGTATCTTACTCTCATTCTTTATGATGAAAAATATTTTATTTTAACATATGCTAACATTTTTAATATTGGTATCACTAATCTTAAACTGGCATTATTTTCAATTTGATATCCTTATTGTAAAATGAGTTGTGTTTACCAAAAATTTGGTTTTTACTTTCAATTGGTATAAAAAATTTATAATATATATTTCAATTGGTATAAAAACATACAATGTTTCATTTTCTATTTGTATCAAAAATTTACAAGATATTTTCAATTGGTATCTTTTGGTATCTTAAAATTTTTGTTTATTTTCAATTGGTATCATAAATTAATATCATAATTTTTCGATATATAACTTTATCATAAATTGGTATATTTTCAATTGGTATCTTAAATATTGTTTGATCTGTTTTCGCCCCTTTGTTGATGAATTGACAAAAAGGGGGAGAAGTATTTGATGAGTTTATATATGCATGTTTATTTATTTCCTCGTTTATGTAAAAAAGGGGGAAAAGAATTTGGTAAATTTATGCATGTTTATTACCATTTATGCATATATGTGTTCTTTGGTTTATGCATTCATTGAATATTTTTATTATTTATTGCTATGTATGAGTTAAGAGGGAGCTTCTATGAAGCTTAACTTTAATCCATACATATATAACTCCATGAGTTTTATCATTATCAAAAAGGGGGATATTGTTAGCCCAGAGGCCCATCACTCTAGTTTTGATATGATTAACTCATATAGTTATAGTTTACTAATAATCTTGTGTTAAATAGTTTCAGTGATTGACCAAGATATTAGTAAATGTTTAGCTTCACGAAAAAGTTTTGGAGCTTTCACATGTAGATTCAAGAGTTGCGCGTCAAGATCGCATCTAGCACTCGGTTGGAGTCATGCTCGTTGGATCGTGTTTGGATCGAGTTAACTTGGAGAAGGAGTTCTAATAGAAGACCTCGGTTTGTTTAGTTTATGTTTAGATCTTGTGTAAACGTAGATAGTGTTGATATCTTAAGTTCACATATACATACAAGTTTAAAGTTTATTGGTTTTGGTTTTCGGTTTAACCAGTTTTAGATTTCCTATCAAAAACATAGATATATATATATATATCTTATATGTAAATTGAATTCTATCGATATACAATATGCTTCAAAGTTGTTTCAATATCATATTTTTGTATCCATATGAGTTTTGGAGAAAACGTTTTTCCATTTCAAAAATCCAAGTTTTGAAAAATACAGATTTTGTGTTTAAGCCATATTTTAATATCACAAAAATGGTTCAAATAGTTTATAATATGTGTTAATTTTTAGTCACACATATTTGTACTTCAAAGATCTCATAAGAACTTATTTTTTGTGGATTTTATGTGTATTTTATGGGATTTTTTAGAAGTTAAAAAGACCAAATTTTAATCCTATAACTTGTTTGACCTGGCCTTCTGTCAGTCGACCGTCCGGTCGACCGAGGCAGAAGTCGGTCGACTGGACCGGTCAACCGATATGCACAAACATGCACGGCCAAATGGCTTGAGGGCCGGTCGACCGGGCGGTCGACCATCCAGAGAGCTTTGCTCTCTGGATTTGGCCCCAATCGACCGGCCGGTCGACCGAAAGCAGACTTTTCTGCTGCGTTTGACCCAACGACTAGTTTTTGAAATGGGTTATAAATACCCATCTCTCGGGCTGTTTTGATTAAGAATTTCAAAAGCAAAAATTCCTATTTTTCTTAGTGTTTTAGCAATAAGTTTTCAAAGGGTTTTTGAGTTAAAAAGATTTATCTTTATTTGTTTTAAAGTGTTAGAAATTCAAAGAAAAAAAGAGTCTTTGGGAAATTATTTTGATCTTCATTTCTATTTTATTCTAGAGTTTTTCCTAAGTGTTTTTCTTTGTGATTTATTTTTCAAACACTTTATTTTCTCACACTTGAGCTATCATATCTATGGATCTTGTTTAGTGGGAAAAATTGGTTTGTGGTTTATTGAGACCACCAAGCGTTGTAATCTCTTTGCTTTAGGTTTGTGGGTATCTCTCTTGTGTAAGAGGTGATTGTAGAGAAGTTTGAGTTTGTTGGGATCCCTCTGAGTGTAGAGGTGATTGAGGTGTTGTTTGGCTTAGTGCCCTATCCCTCTAAGTGTAGAGGTGATTGTTTGTTGTTGGCTTTGTGCCTATCCCTCTATTGAGATATTGATCTTGTGTGGCTTAGTGTCTTACCTCTTGTGTAGAGGTTGTTGTTATTTGAGAAAGGAGTTGTGTACTCCAAGTTTTATTACTCAAATCCTCAGTGGAGGTTCCCTGTGTGGGAAGTCCTGTGTGGACGTATGTGGAAATTCTTCTGTGTGAAGGCGGGGACGTAGAGCAGTGGCTCGAACCATGAAACATATCTTGGTGTTTGCGATTGATCCACTATCTTTAAACTCTCTCTTTAAACCTTGCATTATTTCATATTGTTCATATCATACTTATATACTTGGTATTGTTTATGTGCCCATACTAGTGTTGAACCAAGAGAGCTTCATATAGCACCTCAACTCTTATTTAGAGGAATTTAGAGGAATAGTCCAGAGGCCTTCATCAGGAATTCGACTACACTCTTTGGTTACACTTAGTGTATTGCAATTAGTTTTTAATTCCTCACCACTTGTCATTAGATTAGCTATATACCTATTCACCCCCTCTAGGTGTATTTTTACCTCTTAACCACTGAGGCAAGTATGTTACAGCCGGGACTTGTTATGTAGAAGTCCTATGGATGAAACATACTCTCCTTGACTATGACTTGCATTATGACCATATTAAAATATTTTGTGATAATACTAGCACCATTCATATGACAAAAAAATGCAAATCAATATAGAAAGACTAAGCACATAGATATTCGATATCACTTTCTTAGAGATCACTATGAGAAAGATAATATTGAAATTGATTATATTTTCACAAATTTTTAACTTGTGAATATTTTTACTAAACCACTAGATTATAATAGATTTTCATTCATTTGTGGTGAGTTAAATATTTGTAATATGATTCATAAGTTTTGAATGTTTTTAATTTTTTTATATTTTTCAAATTAATATCTCTTTTATGTTGATGTCATTAGCCTTTTTGATGCATGACAAAAAGGGAAGGAGATATTTGAGTTATTAAGTTTTTTTTGGTATTCTATATCCATTCTTTTTACCATGCTTATATATTAGTTGGAGGAAGGAGGATTGGAAGGATGCTAGGCTATATATGCATATTATTCTATATTGATATCATTTTTATATTGCATATATGTGTGACTTGCTTACATTGTCAAACCCATTTAAAGTCATAATGTTTTCTTGTACTTGATAGATAGCATAACTTGAGGGGAGCTTTTCAATCTCTTTCATATCCTTTATCTTAAATAACTCACATGTTTTGTTATCATCAAAAATGGGGAGATTATTGGCCCAAGGTTACAATCACCGAGTTTTATGATTTTGATGATAACAAAAATATGTGGTTATTTATACTAATCAAGTTAAAGTGTTTAAGTTTATCTCAAGGTTTTAAGGATTCAAGGAGTTTTCTTCCTCTAAAGGAAGGTGTTGACTCAAGAACACTGAAATACGGGATCAAAACTCAGAGTACTCAACGTCGCTAATGAAGAAGCCCTGTTGAAGATCTTGTCGTCATCTAAAGCCTCGTAAGATATTAGTTTGTTAAAATGTAGAATATAGTAATAATGCTCAATAAGTTACACACACAAAATATAGAATTTTGAAAAATACATGTTTTAGTAGTATCAGTATTTTGCATGTTTGGTTTTGATATATGTCTCGTAATTTTTTCAAAATTTTATAACAAGTTTAGAACATGTATTTCATCACCTATACATAGATACATTACCCTTAAGCCAATACAAAATATTTTGAAAATTGTTTGATATTCAAAATCCATACATAAAAACTGTTTCAGGCCAGAACGGTCGACTAGTGCCATTGCAGGCAAAACGGTGACCGACGGTCGACCGGGCCTTTGGCTAAGGGGCGTGCACGTTTGTGCACGTTGTTGGTCGACCGACCGTTCGACCGCTAACCCTTGCGGTTGACCGACTGGTCGACCGACTGAGAGACCCTAATTCTCGGTTGGGGTCGGTCGACTGATAGTTTAAATTTTTTTCTTTAAAATAATGAACGGTCGACCGGAGCCAATGACTCTTTTCTGGATGACCTATCGGTCGACCGATAGGCTGCCAGATAGCCATAACGGTTAGTTTTTGAATCTGTTTTGTTTTTAGTGGATTCCAACGGGCATTTTTTATTTTCAAGTGTCTTAACAAACCCCAAATGACCTGGCATGATTTATAAATGATATTTATTTATTGCCTATATATATGGGTCATTGGTTTTAATTTTAGACAAGGAAAAACACACAAGTTTATAAGTTTTCAAGTTTGTTCCTAAAGAGAAGTTTTTCTAGCTTTCAATCTCCAAGTTCTCTCTTTTCAAACCTATTTTCAGTTGGTTTTAAAACTCCTCTATTCTTTCTAATTGAATTTCATCTCACACTTAATTTCTTGAGCAACACTTCATATTCTACTCTATAGAAAGCTGTAGAGCAACACTCATATACCAAGTGCTTTGTAACCTCAGTTGACTTTGTGCTACCTCTTGTGTAGAGGGTTGAGTTGGCGGAGTTGTATACTCCGGTTTTGTGTAGACCAAATTGTAATTTCTTTGTGTAAGTTCTCTTTGTGGAAGATCCCTTAGAAGATAGTGAAATCTTTCATAGTGGTGAAGGCGGGGACGTAGAGCAATGACTCGAATCTTAGAACAAATTCCGTTGTGTTTGCGATTGCTTGTGTCTTGCTCTCTATTTTATTTTTCATACTTATGTAATTATTCATCTTACATTCTATAATTGCTTTCATTTCATCACTTTTATTACCGGTATATACTCATCTCAATAAGGAGGCAATTGAGCACCTCAACTCATTATCTAGAGGAATCAAAGAGGAGAAGTTCTAGAGCCCTTCAGGGGAATTCGACTTCAATTCTTATTTTAAGTGACCGTTTGCATAACTCATCATAAGTAGTTTTAAAATTGTATTTGATTTGTAAAACACCTATTCACCTCTCTCTAGGTTTATTTCACATTTCAGGCCAAAACGTGATGGGCCTTTGGCAAGGGGCGTGCACGTTTGTGCACGCTGTCGGTTGACTGACCGGTCGACCGCTAATCCTTGGTCGACCAGTCGATTGACCAACTGAGAGACCCTAACTCTCGGTTAGGGTCGGTACGTTGACCAGGTCGACCAATCATTTATTTTTCCCTTTTGAACTAAAGGGCAGTCAACAGGAGCCAACAACTCTTTTATGGATGAGCTGGCGATCGACCGGCCGGTCGACCGACAGCCTGCCAGTTATCTATAACAGCTAGTTTGTTAATCTATTTTGTTTTTAGTGGATTCCAACGGGCATTTTTGGTTTCCAAGTGTCTAAACACAACCCAAATGACCTGGTATGATTAACAAATGATATTTATTCATTGCCTATATATATGGTCATTGGTTTTGATTTTGAGATAATAAGATAACACAAGTTTTCAAATTTGTTTCAAAAGAGAAACTTTTTTTAGTTTCCAATCTTCAAGTTCTTTCTTTGCAAAACTATTTTCCGTTAGTTTTAAAGCTCTCCACTTCTTTCTAACTGAATTTCTTCTCTCACTTAATTCTTGAGCTACACTTTATATTCTACTCTATAGGAAGTTGTATGAAGAGAGTGTTTGTGATCATGTTGGATCACCAAGAGCTTTGTAATCTCAATTGGCTTTGTGCCATCTCTTGTTTAGAGAGTTGAGTGGTGGAGTTGTGTACTCTGCTCTTGTGTAGACTAAGTTATAATTCCTTTATAAGATCCCTTTGTGAAAGATTCCTTAAAGAATAGGAAATTCTTCATAGTGTTGAAGACAGGGACATAGAGCGGTGGCTCGAACTTCGGAACAAATCCTTTGTGTTTGCATTTGCTTATGTCTTGCTTTCTATCTACTTTTCATACTTGTGCAGTTGTTCATCTTTCTTGATATCATTGCTTGCATTTCATCCATCACTTTCATTATCTGTTTACACTCATCTCAACAAAGAGGCAATTGAGCACATCAACTTATTATCTAGAGGAATTGAAGAAGAGAAGTTCTAGAGCCCTGCATAGGAAATTCAGCTTCAATTCTTATTTTGAGTGACCATTTACATAACTCATCATAAGTAGTTTTAAAATAGCATTTGAATAGCAAAACACTTATTCACCTCCCTCCCCCTCTAAGTGTATTTTAGTCTTTAATTAAATGATTTAACACTGCATTCCGACTTAAACTCATCTCCTTTTCTTATCTATTTCTTCTCATTCTTCCTTCTCTCGTTTAAATCAAGAACATTTCTATTTCATTCATTGTTATAAAAAACTCACATCAAATTATTTTCAAAAAAGCTCCTTAAGATATTTGAAAAATTATCAAAAAAAATTTAGAGTAAGATTTGAGAGAAAATTTGAAAAAAATTTTCGTTTGAGAGAGGAGGAGGAGAATGAAAGAAAGAAGGATAAGAATTTTGATCTTAATAGAATTTGGGTTAAGGCACATAGGAATAATGAAGAAGAAAGGAGAATGACTAACGGATAAAACACTCTTATTTCATTCAAAATTTAGCTGAAATGGTAAGTATTAAGATTTAGAAGATTTTTGGGATAAATTTTTAATTCAAAGATTTGAGGAGTAAATTTTTAAATACTAATGATTTGAAAGATATATATCTAAATCATACTAAACGATCAAGCATCAAGTAACAAATGAGAAGATAACAGGAGGAGACACACTTAATGCGGTTCGACGCTCTGACCTACATCCACGAGTGAAGGAGGGCAGAAGTGAGGAAGTGAGGAAGTGGTAATAATTTCTTTTAGAACTTGAGAATTAGTTAGTAAGTTTTCCGGTGTTTGGATGTTGTTGGGAAGTGTGCTTTGAAAATGTTGTGCCTTTTCCGGTGTTTGGATGGTAATGTGAAAGTGAAAGTGAAAAAGTTAACCACAAAGTTGACCGTAAAATAATATTAAAATAAAAATTAATTAAAAATATAAACAATGGACTGTAATTATAATGCAAGTGAGATTTACATGATCAAAAAATTAACTGTTTTGCGTTACAACTTATTATAAATGAGATTTACATGACCACAAAATTAACTGTAGCACTCTGGAAATGAGGAAATGATTGTATAAAAGAGAAAAGAGAAAAAAAAAAAGAGTTTTCTTATTTTTCTTTTCCGGTGTTTAGATAAATAGGAAAGTGAGCATTACACTTTTCTATTTCCTTACTTCCGCCCACTTCCTTCTAACAAAATTGTGAGGCACAATTTCTGGTGAAAACACTTAAATCCTAATCCTAAGTATACCTTAAACCTCATTGGAGGCGGCCACCTCTTTTCTTTCAGCGTAAATCCTACATTTGAGTACACAAGTATATTATACATGCATACTTGAAAGGAAATAACATTTCAGGACCAACTCGCAGGGGCTCGGCCCCGAACCCCTGGGTGAGTCCCGGCCCTAGCCTTTTGCTCAACCCCAGACCTCTCAAAACTTCTTCCTCAAAAGTTGCCTGCACCTCATGGATTTAGTTAGTCGCAAATTGAATTCGGGTCATGAATTCAAGACACACTAACATAAAGAATTTGTGGAACTTGGGCTCAAATTTGGCATTGAGTCAAATCCAACAAATCAGTTTTTTTTGAGTTTAACTTGTTTACACTCAAACTATGTTATTCCTTTTATTATTTTTAATATAAACCATACTCAACATTTGAATTTGGGAGTCCCCGTAACCTATAAAAACTCGACTAGTTCAAGTTTTTAGGTGGTGCTTATAACTCCTATCTTCTTACCCAAAACTTTTTAATGTTGCATATAATTTTTCAAAATTTAAGCGTTATACAGGTGTCATTATGGGTTTGACGGAGTTAGCTAGGAGTTAGCCGTCTACATTCTGGTGGGGCTATTTGGTTTTTATTATTTGATCCGCTTTCTTCAACCGATATAACTCTCAGGTTCTCACCTGATAGTGTGTCATTTTTTTCTTTATACATATATAATTTTGATAATGACAACTCAACTCATCATGTCAACTCAGAAGCGTGTGAATTGGCTGAGAGTAATCTGCTAACTCCTATGTCCGAATATGGCAAGGGGCCGGTAAATCTGACACCCTTCAACAAATTAAGGCACATTGAGGAATTTGTTCTCCAAGAGAGTCCCTGCAAATCTCTCTTAACTTGAGGAACCCAAGAAGTCTCTTAGCAACTGTTTAATAAATCTAAATAATACGAATTTAAATCTGAAATAATATTTAAATAATATGCTTTAGTAAATTTAATTAATATATAAAGCAATATATATTAATTAAAGCGATATATATTATTATATAGTAAACAAAAAATTTGAGATTCTAATATTGTGACACTAAACGGATAAGGAATACCGATGAGTAGTCATTTTAAATACTTAGGTTCTATTATCCAAAATGATGGGAAGATCAATAATGATGTCAATTATACGATCCAAGCCGCTAGTTGAAATGGAGGGGCGCAATAGGAGTTTTATGCGACCGTAACATTCCGTTATGGCTGAAGGAAAAGTTTTATCTGACTGCTATTGGGCCAACTTTATTATATGACACAAATGTTGGGTTATAAAGAGATATCATGCCCAAAAGATGAGTGTAGTAGAGATGCACATGCTTCATTGGATGTGTGGTAACACGACGAGAGATAAGGTTAAAAATGAGGATATTCGTACTAAGATAGATACAACCCCTATAAAGAGAAAATGAGAGAAAACCGTCTACGATTGTTTGGTCATGTGAGACATAGACCTACAGATAGACCAATCTGGCGAGTAAAGGGTATCAAATTAGGACAGGTTAAAAGAGCGCAGGGGAGATTGAAGAAAAATGGACGGACGTGATACAACAGGATATAAAGGATAAAAGTCTTAATGAAGGCATATTGCTCGATAGGAATGAGTGGAAAAAGTTGACTCATGTGCCTGATCTGACGTAATTCTCTTTTGGTGCATATAGCCTAGCCCAAATACTTTGGACAAATGGCTTAGTCGTTGTTATTGTAAAGCAATATATAAATTTAATTTAATTAATATTTAATGCATTATTAAATACTGGATTAATAGACGAATTTTTTATTTTTTAATATTTAATAATTAATTAATACGAATTTAATATTTAATATTTAATAATTAATTAATACATAAAAATATTTAATTCAATTTACTTTTTACAAATTTATTAATAAATAAAAAAATTCATTCAAAACATAAAATATTAAAAAACAAAGAGCGGAGGGGGAGTAACTTTGGAACCAATGGGCCTTTAATAGTCACTTAGGCCCGTCCACCCCTTTAAATAAGGAATCTTCAAGAGAATCCTTGGAGATGCTCTGTTGCAACAGGGAGTTACTAACTCCCCCATCTAGAAGTTACTGGTTTTTTTCTTTGGAGTTAAGGGGAGTTACCAGTACTAGAATTCATTCATATATGCCAAATGGGCTTTCACGGTACAAAATCGATTTAAAACATCCCTGATTGAAAGTGGCCCTCAAATGCTTCCTGCAATCTTCCTGTACGAATGCAAAATGTTCCGAAAATACTGCCGAAATTGTTCAAACCCAGACTCGAAGCTCTTGCTTTCGAAATTAGGAGGGAAATTTTCTTAGTCCACAAGAGGATTAAGTAGACCCAATAGCAATAGTGAGAGATTTTCAATGGCCAATCTCTCCAGTCTCATCCACGAGCTCCGCGAACGAATCGCCGCCGCCTCCTCCCCTTCATCCACCGGCGGCGGCGGCGGCGGCGGCTGCGAAGACCCATTGGAGGCCAGGTTTCGCATCGTCCTCCCCAACCTCCTCCACGCTTACGTCAACCCCTCTTCCACCGGTGATCAATCAATAAACCCACAAATTTCTTCTTCGCGTAAAAAAACTTTCATTTTTACTACTTTCTTTAAAAAAGTTTCATTTTTGTAAAAATCTCTTTGATCAGCTAATGAGAGAGAGGTGACGGCTGTGCTGAAGCTGCTGTCCCACACGGCCCGCAACTTCCCCGGCGTCTTCTACCACGGCAAGGCCGCCGCCGTTCTTCCCGTTATCGGCCGTATCCTCCCTTTTCTTGCGGAACCTGCGTTTTGGTATATAAACCCTAATCCTAACCAAACCCAAGCTGATTTTATAATTTTTATGATTTCTGTTGAATGCTGTCTCAAAATGATGATCTTTAGAAGTTAATTTTAGTCTTAGCGACAGTATCATGAATAGTGTTAGGGTGGATTATTAGCCTGCATGATGATTTATATTATATTAATCAATAATACTTTAAGCTTAAGTTTAGCATGATGAATGGCAAGAATTATTGGAATGTAACTGTAAATTTTGACTGGGATTGTCAAGGTTAAATGCGGTTTTTTGGCTAAACTTATGAAAGATGATTACTGTGAAATTTCAGCTTGTCTTGAATTTTCTAGGAGGCTGGGCTCAGCAATTTTAGCTGAATTGCAATCTTTGACTCTGAACTCCTGATTTGGAATCAAGTTGATCTTTTATTTGTGTTTTTTCTTTTCTTATGTGTTACTTTTGTTAGTTCCCGCCATGGAGTAATCTTTGAGACAGTTGCATCAGTTCTTTCTCTTCTACGCACTGGCGAGCGAGAAGCCTACCGTCAATTCTTCTTGGATGCCATGGAAGTGGTTGAAGGTATCAACTCTTGACTCCTCATCAGCGAATCAGCGTGATATGGCACAATTTTCACTATTAAAAGTGGGCATGTTCTTCCCTATCAGAATTAACAGACATGTATACAAATGTTGATGAATTGTTAGATGCTTTACACTCGTGTCCACACTTATTTGATCAAATAGTAAGCAGCCTTGGGTGCAAGTCGTGATTTTTTTTTTTTGAATTTTAATATATTCTAAATGCTTTGTTCATTACTTCATGCACAAGGTTATCCACAAACACAGACACACAGACCCAAATGCATAGAAAAGCATACGTGGTAATGCCAGATTTCTGGTTAGAAACTATGGGCAAGAAAGATGCTTGTCCTGGAACCTGGAAGGCCAATTGGCAAAGGGAAGCCGTACTTCTTGGTCCTGCAGTTTAATTTCATTAAACCGACCTTCCATGAGAATCTAGATGAAGATTAGATTTGGCAATTCTTTCCTCACTGCTCGATTGATTTGTATCTGCATAACCTGATCTCCTGATGAACAGATATTTTATATGTGGCGTCACTTCACTCGAATAAAGTAACTTCCAGTAGAGTTTCATTAAAGTGTTTTCTCCGAGTCTTTTGCTGCAATTTCTACTGTACCATCACTTTTTAGTGAACTTCCGGCCTGCTGTCAGCCTGCTAATGGTCCTGGAGTATTGGTTGATCTGGCTGATATGCCGAGATGGCAGCTGTTTGCTGGGTGGATAGTTAAGCTTGTTAGCAAATGCTTGACTGAAGGAACTCTCTATGTGGAAGGCCTTGTTAAAATGTCATTTGTTTCTGCGGCCTGTTCTCTATTGTGCTTTGGTGATACAGCTTTACATATGGTGGGTGGTGATTTGTGCCTTATTTGGACTTTTCTAAATCCTATGAGTTCTTTTGGTGTTATTTCTCTGTTTGATCCTCATGAAGTTTCTTCTGTTTGAACAGGCTTGTTATGATTTTGCACGCATCACAATGACAGTAATAGATGAGGGAATCATTCCAGTTGAAAAAATTATTAGGTCAATAACATGTATACTAGGACAAGATGAAAAGGAATATGCAGTTTTCAGGTATACAACATCTGTGCAGCTGCTTTATTTGTTTTCATGTACTTGTGTAATAATTGTTCATCATAGTGTTTACTTTTGATCCTTATATTCTTTAGATATTTGGTCAATATTCAAGAGTTTAAATTTTGATAAGTTGGAGACTTGAGATTTGGAGCTTTAAGGGTTGGTAGAGAAGCATTCGTTTGTTAAAATCAGAATCACTCTTCCTGGTGCTTTTATATGTTGGTAGCAGTCTTCTTTAATATTTCATCTCCTTATGTTGATTTTTATTGCCTGGTGGATACCATTTCACTTCTTTTGGAAGTAATTTAAAGTCAATTTTTTCCATACAGTTGTTTGTCTTTTTAGCTTCACGTACATTATAGTAAGTCCACTAGAAATTTTCATTATCTGGTGTGGACTAAAGTTTTCTTTTCCCCATTTGAGTTCACTTCTGAATGGTTTGCTGTGGTCATGTTGTTTTAACTGGAGCAGATCAGTGAAGCTAGACCTCTAAGCTTAGATTACTTAACTTTCATATGGGAAGAATAATTTTAATTTAGCATATAGAGGACCAGAGGTTGCAATAATCTGTTTGTGATATTGGAGTGTATCGATCCAATTACTTCCTTATTTTATGGTACTATTCTTCTTTAATAAAAAACTTTTAGTTTTGAAGAATATAAATGAGTACAGTACAAATGTCAAACTTCACCACATCCCCCGGCACTGAGTTCATTTTAACTATCAACTCATGTTACGAGACATGCTTCTCATATCTGGATGTGCACATTTCTTTAGATTAGAAATCAACAAAAAACAACATATTATCTATGACATATTCATCATCGATGATCTTAAAATAATGACAACTGTTAGGTTTGGAGAATAGACAGCTAAACCCTTGCTTGGGCTTGACCCCTTCTTTAGATGAATAATACTGAAAACAAGAATACCTACACACTAATACTCCCCCCCCCCCCCCCCCCCCCCCCAAAAAAAAAAAAAAAAAAAAAAAAAAAAAAAAAAAAAAAAAAGTTGGGAGTGTAGATATTAATCATGCCAACTTGTCAAAAAGAATAGAAAAAGATCTTGGCAATGTTTTAGTAAAGATATCACCAATCTGAGGTCCAAAGGTCACATAACAAGTGATAATCCTCTTGGTCAGTACCGTATGCCGAATAAAATTACAATTGACCTCAATATGCTTACTCCTCTCATGAAACACAGGATTGTCGGCAATATACATCGCTGCTTGATTATCACAATACATCATCGTAGATCAAGACAAACAATTTTCTGTCTCACATGATAGAGATTGTACTCATATCATCTCACATGCAGTATGCACTATGCCTTGTTCTTAGCTTCAACCCTAGATCTGGCATCCATTGTCTACTTCTTATTACACCAAGCAACGGTGTCAACAAATGTATAATAGTCACTAATAGAATGACAATCAAGGGGATATCCAACCCAATTAGCATCAGTGTGTGTCATGATTCCGATATGATAGTAAAGTCCCTACCACTACATCCCTACCACTACAACTCTGAAGTTATAATGAGGATTGAATGGTAATATTTTTATATTCTAACATGTCCCCACTAGTCGAGTGTCTTTTCATGGGCTCGAACAAGTTAGCATCAGTATGCGTTAGACTCCGGTACCATATTAAGGTCCCTGCCACTAAACCAACTTTGAAGTTATAGTAAGGGTTGAGGCTAATATTTTTAAATTCTAACACGTCCCTGCAAGTCAATTGTCTATTTATGGGTTGTAACCTGGTCTTTTGCGTAACTGTACTTTTTTAATTCGCTTTTTAAATCCGCGTCTGCTTTTTAAATGGGTGCCTCATTAGAATTGAACCTAGGTTACTCTAATACAATGTTAGGTTATGTACGCCTGTGAACCTAGATTACTCTAATACAATGTTAAGTTTGAAGAAAAGACGGCTCAACCCTAGCTTGGGGTTAGCCTCTTTTTTATATAGATGAAATAATACTGAAATTACAAGAATAACCTTGCACACTAATAACAATAAAACAAAAAAAATTATGCAACTATGATATGCTATATATCTGATAACTTTGACAGATCCAGCTCAGATTTAACTCTTTTTTTGTAGAGATTAATGTTTTTGAGTTATAACAACTTGATGATTACCAACCACATGTAAGGAACACCTAGTTGTTTTTTCTGGCCCAACCATTATTGCACATCACAGTGACCACTATAACAAAAGTACATTCTTCTTAAAATAGTGATATCTTGCTAGAAAAAAGGTTAGTTAGGAAAAGATTAATATCAAGTCACATGGATCCGTCACTAGCTTCAAAGTTGATGTGGTTGCGGACTTTAAAGAAGTGATTGCCGAGGGGACAAGTGGGCTAATATCTCGCTAGTACATGTGACCTGTATACCAAAAGGGCATGCACTTGCATGACACTCTACTATAATCTTCCTATTATGAGATCTCTAATTTTATGATAATGGTCCTGAGGTTCATTTTATGTTCCCATCTTCAGAAGGTTTATTTGTAGTGGTTTCTAGCTCTTCTTGCTGTTATGAATTCTGCATCATCTTCAAAATGTATATCCCAAACACCCTAACTGTTTTGTACAGTATTTTAAATCTTACTACTACATATCCTTGGTTTGAGTAAGCTAGCTTTTCCAAAAGAACTTGAGTGTGTGCTGGATAAACTTTCTATACCATGTTTTTCTTTGTGATTTTTTTAAGATTAAATTTTTGTAATGAAGCCTTAGTATGCACTGATAAAGTCTCTGGCAGAAACTCAGTTTATGATTCTTCTATGGGCGCTTGTCTCCATGTGCTGCATTCAACTTGTCTGAATGATGTTGTTGAGTCAACAGCTAGTGACATAGTCAATGTTTTCCCTAAATCTCTGCAGAGTACAGAAAGCCCTGAACTCCAGGTTAGAACATATCTATCTTTATGATTTTATTCTACTTGGCTTTCAATTCTTTCCATTTTTGGTAGTTTGTCTGTATCATCAAGGGTCCAGTGACTCCATTGTGGAGGCTAACTACCAAGCTCATTTCAGGCAGCACTGTGCAATGCTTACGCTAGAATTGCTAACATTTGTCCATTGCATATTTGGAGGCCTGGAATCCTGGTGAATATGCTTTGCTCTCCAAAACCTTGTTCCCCATTGATTGAATGCATTCGAGTGGCTATCAGTATTCTTCATTCTGATTTTGTTAGAGAGGACGGTCTTTGTGACAGAGGTGTTTCACTTACAGTAGGCAAAGAATTGGACATGCCGCAAGTGGGCAAGAAGCGATCAGTGCAAGACAGTTACTATATTCAGTTGAAGCGTCAAAGGACAATTGATATTGGAGCAATTCCATCAGCTAACGAACACATTGCGGCTAAAATTACTGAGTTTTCTCCAGATGAACAAGACAAACAGTGTGCAGGAATTCTACACTCTCAACTTGCCGCATTTATTACTCTTCTAAAGCCAGAGAACATTGAAGCTTCAACTTTGACGCCAGAAATTGCAATAGCGGCCCTTAGCCTGCTGTGTATTGCATTTCATGGCTTTCCTGATACCAGTTTGTCTATTAGTATTTTCCAGCAAGTGCTCTCCTGGATGCCTTGGATATGCAACCAGGTCTAGGAGAAACTTTATGCAACAATTAATACATTCCCGTGCTTAATTTTTCTTTCTCAATTCTCTAAAGTAATTAATGTTGATATTCTGCAGGTAAAGGATATAGGCTCAGTCACATTTGATTTCTCGATCTATTTGGAAGCTGTTCATAGCATATGTCTATCTCAAGGTGAGATTTTGATTCTTCTCTACAATTTATATTAAGGAGATATAGATTTAGCCAATTGGAACCTTTGTTTTTAGATCCCTATAGTATATTTATGCCAAATATTTAATACATGGTGTCACTGGATTCATCTGAAACAATAACCTTGTTGCACTAGGTCAAATGAACACACTATTCTCTTAGTTCCCAATTGGCTGCACTTTATGGAAGTTGGTCAACCCATCCTTAGAAGCGTGATGTTAGCCTCTGCATGCTGCTGGTTGTTTGTAGGGGCAAAGGGTTATCACGACAAATGGGAGAGTTATCTCTTAACCACATTGGTTGGAATATTTTTTTAATCCATTCTTTTGAGGGAATAACTTCAGATAATGTTATCTTTGTAGTGAACCTTCCTTGCCGCCTCGAAATTTTGGCTCTCAGTGTGGAGGACTAGTAACCCCTGCATGAAAAGTCTCACTACATGATGGTGACATGGATTTGGCTGGGTCGGAACCATGCTCACAATCTTTTTCATAATTCTCGATAATCCTATAAATAGGGATTGAGGAGGGATAAATCCTGTTAATCTGTTTTCAAGTGGGAATGAAGCCACAAATAACATGACTAACTTGACTATAATAGTTGCTAAGCCTTTTTCTGGAAGAAAGTTTCATCCTTGGTTTCAAGTATATATTAGTAATATCAGATTTTTGAGGTATCTGATATAACATTAATCCGTAATATCAGCCGATATTGGGGGTGATATTGCCAATTGGCTGATATTCCGACACTGCCGGCCAACTAATATTGATAATAGAAGCCATAGGCTGAATACTGATTTCAATCCATGCTTTCATGGTTTGCCTAAATCAGGCATCTTTCCTGATTTGGCATAATTTATTATAACAAGTTTTATTATTGCAAACATTCTCTTATATTTTGTTGTTTCTTATTTGTATATGAATGTAGTTCAGGGTGAATAAATCATTCTTGAACTTTGATAATTTTTTGATATTCAATGCAAAGGTGTTAAATAGCGTCAGATGAAGGGATCCCATGCCTGATAGCGGATGACATGAGACATGCTGTCAGGAAGTAAATAGTGAGCACCATAGTGATGAAATACACACACACATCATGTACATAAACTGATGTAATACAAAAAGGGGGAAAAGAAGAAGAGGGAAGAATTAGAATTTTGGGGGATAAGATTGGTTTTGGCTTCAGCACCAAGGAGATCGATCTCCAATTTAGCACTTCACCATGCAGAGATTCAAATCATAAAGCAAAACATGCAATGCAAAATATAGAGTTTTTAAATCATATGAACTCAATAAAAGACTACAGGTCTTGGCTTATATAAGCCCAACACAAAAGAAGTTTTCTCACATATCCAATATGGAATTAAAACAAAGGAATAGAACTGAGACTATCCTAAATAAAGAGAAAAAATAGCTTAAGCAAATAACTCCTACTAATTTTCATCAGTTCTTCCCAGCTTCGAAAAATTCACCACTGGCGAATGGCGGCGGCATGAATCATGAAATCGAATCGGGAAGGATTGCACCAACTCCTCAGTGGTGGAGCTTCTCAACAGTGGTGGCAACAATGAATGAACTGGAACCCGCTGTGGTCTCGTGGGAGTGCGATAACGAGTCAAATCTTCGAGGCAAAATATCAGGCTAATTCCAAGATCATGGGTAATATCGAGATCATAAGCGCTGGAACCAAATCTCTTCAAAATCTTGAATGAACCACTGTGTCGAGTATGGAGCTTTCTCAAAGTTCTCAGGAAACCTTTCTGGATGCACTCTAATCAGCATCTCGTCACCTATTGTGATGTCCTGCAACCACGTGAGACTCTGCAGCAGACTGATATTTATAATTGCTAATTGTCATTTGTCCTGTATTATGTTCATACAACTTATGCAAATGTGATGCAAATGGCTCAACTATGACAATGTGTGGGATACCTATGGGAAGAGGGAGAGGGCCGCGGAAATTCCTAGGTCTAGGAGTAGATCCATCAATAGAAGACTCAGGAGAAAAGTGGGTTCTAATCACTAAGTAACAGGTGTCTTGTCATTTTTTTGGTGATTGTTCTCTCCTTAGTATTCTCTAGACTTGACTTGGGTTTGATAAATTTTAACACTATTTTCTTTCCGTTAAATTTAAACTCATAAGTGTTAGACCTACCCAGATTGGTTACATCTAAGTTAACAACCAAGGTCTACCTAATAAAGATGTCTGTGGCGTCAATGTCTAAGACATAACACCAAACATGATCCTCATAACTAGACACGTGGATAGGGATCTGACAACACTGAGTAATAAATTGAGTAGTCTTGTCAAGCCATTTATATTGTGTGGGTTTGGATGTGGTTCAGCCTTGAGACCTATCTTCTCAAGAGTTGCCTTGGCAATGAGGCTCGCACAACTACCCCAATCTATCATTAATTTATAATGCTTCCCCTCATGTGCAATATAGATGTAGAATACACTAGACCTACGCAAATCTTTGTTACCAACAGCTGTGTGTGGGCACCTAATAACACCTAACTGGACACTAGCAACCCTAACATCATCATCAGAATCAGTCGCACTGCCAATTGCTTCATGAATGACTGTTTTGATATCAGCATCAATTTCCTTGATTAGGAGGTTCCTAGAGGACCATTGTGACCATAACCTTGACTACCCTTGGCACTTCTAGAAGACTCATCTATCACAAATTTGTGCTTAGGGTCTTTAGTTGTGTTAGTGTTTGGGTTAGCTTGCTCCTCGGCTTTAGGAAAGACCTTCGTTCTGAAGAAAACCTAAGAGAGGTTTCTATATCTTGAGTTGGCTTGTTCAAGGGTCTCGATCTTGTGGGAGTGGATGAATGCTCACTGGCTGTCTGAACTCAACCCGAAATGATATCTAGATATCGTCTGGTAGGAACCCTCTTGCACCTCACAATATAGGGTTAGGTCGTCAAAATCGGTTGTGTACTCCTGAACTGACATGCTATCCTGGCGAAGCCTGTGCAGTTTATCTAATAGGCGATGTTTATAGGAGTCGAGAAGGTATTTCTCCTTAAGCTTTTGTTTCATTTTCTCTCAAGACTTTATGGAAGTCCCATGCCTAGTGTACTCTCTCTACCGATGTCTAATAAATTCTAGCTGACCCTTACAGTCACATCCTAGCAAATCGAACTCTACTCTCCTCTGTGAACCTATAACAATCAAAATAGTAATCCAAGTCTGCTATCCAATCACTAAAAAATTTTCGGGACAAGGGTACCGTTAAACGTTGAGGATCTATCTTAATCCTACAAATTATGTCATCTTCTCCATCTTTACGCCTATCGGTGTTTTACCCTCTCTGACCTTGGGTTTCATCTCTCGATTTCTCTTTTGTGTTCTTGTTCTCTAACCCTTCAACTCTAAGTTTCAAATCTTGAAGCTCCCTAGAATTGGTCAAGTTTGGACTTTATATTTAGATGGTCAGGGGAATGGATTTTACCACTACGAAGGAGCATGCACTATGTAGTACACACAATCACACAGATACAAAGTAGTTTCCTAAGTTTCACTAGATGCGTGCATTATGTGAACAACCAAATTTTTTTTTATTGGTTTCTAAAATGAGTTATGCAAAATGAATTCTAACAGTGAAAATGCAAGCAAGCAGTAAATTAGACACTTAATAAGAGCAACTACAACTAACAATCACCACAGGTATACAAGAGATATGCAAAATATCAAAAAAATGTGAGGTGAGGTTAAAGGGTATCCAGAGGCGCCGGAGAAAGCACCGATACTGAGTAGTGACTTCAAACAAGAGCTTGTAGAAGCTGGATCTGTTGCTCAAAAGTTGTGAAATCTTTCCAGTATCTCTGGGAGTCAGCTACGAATCCAACACTTCAGACAGAACTCGAATCGGACATCGGACGGGCCTGAAATCACGGTTCGAAGAATAGACCCTTTCAGTTCTGACTCGGCCGTGTTGGAACCGAAACTGCCTTCACCATTCCGATACCGGGCCTCGAGTCAAAGGTTTTCTCCATTTTCAGTCGACTCGGGGGAAACTTGGAGTTGACTCAGCTGATATGGCCGAGTCATCTATAGACTCGGCTTGATCGGCCGTATCGGCCGAGTCTAGATCGAGTTAGCCCCGAGTCAAGCCAACCGAGTCAGCGAGAAAGAAAGGAAAAAAAGAAAAAAAATTACAGACTTACCTTGTCGTCGCCCGCCTCCCGCCCTCCCGCCGTCGCCCGGTCTTTCCCTCCCGATCGGGGGGAGGGAAGGAGGGAGGGGGAGAGAGAGATCGGAGTGTGGGAGGGAGCCCCTCCCTCCGATCTCTCTTTCCTTCTCTGAGCTTTCTCAACCACCTCTCCCACCCTTCGATCTTTCTCCCTCTCTGAACTCTCTCTCTCTCTCATGGTCACACTCACCCCCTTTCTGTCTTTCATCCCTTTAATTTCTTTTTTTGTTTTTTAATTTTAAGGTTTTTTATATTTAACCCCCCAAATTTATATATTTCTTAAATTTACCCTTCAAATCATCATATTTCCTCAATTACCCCTCAAAACAAATTTGTTTTGGAATGTTATATATAATTTTGATGTCTATCTTTTTTTAAGATTTGTCGTGATTTTTCAGAATTTTTTGAGCTTTTTATGACATGTTTTGTGCGTAATACCTGAGTCTGTTTCGTGACGCCGAGACTGATGTGAAATGGTGCCCTCCGAGTCGGCGACTGAGACCACAACTTTGAACCATGCCTGAAACTGGATCTGGACTGTCGCTGTACGCTGCTGAGAAAATGGACTGAGTTGGTTTAGACTTGACTCTGCCAAGTTTGCTGAGTTAACTCAATGAACTGGTCACTGTGTTGTTGCTGTTGATCTGACTGAGTTGACTGGCATCTGGCTCAACTGAGTTGACTGACTCAACTCAGGTGAGTTGACTCGGTTGGGCTCAAGCAAAGTGAGCAGGGTCGGGTGGGGTCCAGTTGTGGAAGCGGTCGGATCCCTCACGGGTATAACTACTTAAACCCGATAAGAAAGGAATTCAGGTTTAAAACTCCAAACCCTCAGCCCGTTTTCTTTTCCCTCTTTACCCGTTCGAGGTTAGGGCTTCCGACACACGAGCAGGAGGTGGCGAAGCTGGATTGACGAAGACGTGAATGACTCTGGCGACGACTCCGGCAATGGCTGTGGATGGCGACGAGGGCGGAGAAGTCAATGGCGAGGGCACGACAGTGGAGAGGGGATGGCGAGGTCAGAGGAGATGGCAGCGAGGGTAGATCTGGTGGCGGGATGATCGGAGGTGCCGTCGATGATGAAGATAAAGATGGCGAGGCCAAAGGCGCTCGGATCTGGCAGCGATCACGACAGAGGAGCTCGGAGGAGAAATAGAAGAGCTTCGATGATGTTGATCTGCTAGCGAGGAGTTGTCGAAGAGGCCTTCGTCGAGGATGTTGACTGAAGCTTGAGCGGCGAGGTCGGCGTCGGTTGTTGCGGCTGTTGGTGGCGTCGAGATCTCGATGGCGAGATCGGAGTTGATTGGGGAGGGGCACATGTGACGGCTAAGTCTTCGGAGGTGAGGTCGAGCAGTGGAAGCGGCGAAGGCGTTCGGCGATGAAGATCAGGCGTCGAGAGGTCTGAGGCGAGGATGATGGGGGTTTTCTGAGTTGGGTTAGGGGTGGTGATTGGGGGGATGATGAACAGTCCCTGAACACATATTTTGGGGATTTCCTCTTTTTTTGATTTCCTTTTTTTTGATTTTTTGATTTTCTTTTCCTTTTTCTTTTTTTGGAAAACTAGAGAAGAAAGAAGGAGATGACGATCTAGGGTTTTGAAATTTTGTGGAGGCTAGGGTTTTATGGAAGGAGAATTTGTGAAGAAAGAAAAATTTCAAGATTTTAGCTTTAATACCAAACTGATGTAATGCAGAAAGGGGGAAAAGAAGATGGAAGAAATTAGGATTTTAGGGGATAAGATTAGTTTTGGCTTCAGCACTAAGGAGATCGATCTCCCACTCAGCACTTCACCATGCAGTGATTCAAATCATAAAGCAAAACTTGCAATGCAAAATATAGAGTTTGTAAATCAATTGAACGCAATACAACAAGACTACATGTCCCAACACAAAAGAAGCTTTCCCACATCCAATATGGGATTAAAACAAAAGAATAAAACTGAGTCTAGCCTAAATATAGAGGAAAAATAGCCTAAGCAAATAACTAAGCAAATACTGCCTACTGATTCCCATCATAAATATTGACAAAATTTAACACAAACGAAGTATCCTAATCATCATCCATAATAAAATAGTAAAACCTAAATGTAGACGTCTTATAAGAAGGCATATTAATGTCATGCAACAAAGAAGTAATAGAATAAGGATCCAAAAATAGTGCATTACAACTTATAAGAAATAAACATAAATGAACAAATAAACAAATAAATGAGCAATCACATCACTATTATAATACATGTGTAAAACACCATAATAATGCCTTATTCACCTTACTGTTATGGCCTTGAATGCTCAAAAACGAATGTTGGCTGACATGTCTGTCATGTTGGTAACACTTTTAATTTTGATCTCGTATTGAGAGGATAAGTCTTGCTTAATCAGGAATACGTTTAATGAGTTCAGGGAGGAAAAGAAAAAGAGGCTTCTTTTCTGGCTAAAATTGCAGAATAATACTAATGTCGGCTGACATGTCAGACATGTTGGGGCCATTTAAACAATGTGTAATTCTTATCTCATATTGAGAGGATTAGTCTATTGCATATTTAAGAATATGTCTGACAAGTTCAGGAAGGAAAAGGAAGAAGTGTTTTTTTTTCTTTTAAGGATAAAATGCAGAATATATACCCTAAACTTTCATACATTACACCTAAATACTCTCTTAGATTTTTTTTATCTCCGGTTATATTCTTTAAAGTTTTATGCACTCTCCATGTGCATGGTGGTATTGGCAAGGGCACACAACTACTGTTGACTGAGGCACGTAGGGTTCTTTTTGATTGGTTAGAATTTTTGGGATTTTGAGAATTAAAATTTTGATATTAATTTGATAATAATTCTAGTTAGTTTAGATTAGGATTTAAGGGGTTGGGTAGAAATTTTGGGATTGATTCATTAATTAGTTTAGGATTATAACTAGAAATTTCCATAATATGTATTTTCCATTAAAACTTGACAAGTCCGGCACGACTGCACACAATACATGTGTCTGTAATCACCTAGAGGGGGGTGAATAATGACTAGCTAATCTAATGGTGAATTAATGCGGAATTAAAACTATTTATGCAAACTAAAAACTATTAAGCTAAACACACAAGGTATAACCTAAGAGTGTAGCCGAATTCCCGGTGAAGGGCTCTGAACTAACTCCTCAAGATTCCTCTAAATAAGAGTTGAGGTGCCGCTATGGCTCTCTTAGTTGAATACAAGTGTGAGCAAATAATCCCAAGCATATAACAATATAGCACAAGATATATCAAACATATAATGAATATGAACAATAAGAGCATGCAAGATATAAACACAAGTGAGAGATAGAGAGAGAGAGAGAGCAATCGCAAATACGGGAGATTTGTTTCGAGGTTCGAGCACCCTTGCTCTACGTCCCCGCCTTCAACACTATGAAGAATTTCCACTATAAACCGATCCCACCGGATCACTCGGTGCCGCAACACCTACAACGAGTTCACACCAGAACTCCTTGGACTCACTAGTCCCTCTCTTGTTCCTGCAAGAACTACACACCGCAAGCACACTAGCTTGCTGAGACCGCACCTCTACACCGAGCTCTTACTAGAACTCGAAACAACGCGAACCCGCAAGTCCGCCTCCTCAATTATAAAGTAGAACACTTTGGTGATCACAACACTTTGATCACCTAAAACAACTCTCACAACAACTCTCCTATATGATGGATATAGCAATGGAAAGCTCAAGTGTGTGTGAGAAAACTAGGATTGATTTTGTAGTGAAAAACTCAAAGAATCACTTTTGTAAAACTCTCGATAAACTCTCCTTTTGATTTGAAAATATTGGCTCTAAAACATGTGGAGAAAACCACTAAAATAGGTAGGAAAAACTAGCTCAAAAACTCTCTTGAAATCTCGTAGAAAACAGTTCAAGGGAACCCAATATATAGGCCTCCAAAAACTAGCCGTTGGGGGTCCAAATCAGCAATCTGGACTGCTGGCGGTTGACCGCGCGGCCGGCCAACGGTCAGATTTCTGACCGTTGTGCCAGCAGTCAACCGGCCGGTCGACCGTTTCCTGGCAAATGACCCAGCGGTCGACCGCCTGGTCGACCGGGCCATTTCTAGAGAGCAGAGACTCTCTGGCGGTCGACCGTGCGGTCGAGCGGCCCTTGGCCGTGCACGTTTGTGCACGTCGGTCGACCGGTGCGGTCGACCGACTTCTGGCTCGGTTGACCGGCAGAAGACCAGTCCAGCAATTTTCAGGGATTAAAAACTTGGCTTTTTACCTTCAATAAAATCCCATAAATTTTCTAAAAATCTACAAAAATAAGTTCAGTAATATACTTTGATATACAAACATGTTTGAGTAAAAATCAAAACATGTAACAAACATTTTGAAGTATTTTTGTAATATGGAAGTTTTGCCTTAAACAAAAATCTGTATTTTTCCAAAACAATTTTTCTAAATTGAAAACTGATTTTTTCAAAACTCCTCCAAATATAAAAATAAGATATTTTAAACACTTTTGAAGCTTAGTGTGTATGGATATAATCCACTACACATATATGATGAAATATCTATGCTTTTGACATTAAGCTCTAAATTAAGTTTAGATAAAACACATGTATATTTCTAAGCTTAAAAACCAAAACAGTATTTTTCAAAATAAAAACTCTTTTATGAAAATACATATAAATCTTGTATGTGTGTATATGAACTTGAGCAATCCACCAACTAATCTATCCTTTACATTTTATCTAAAAACAAAATCTTACTACAAACAAACCTCGACACAATTCTTCTCTTGAAGGTCTTCTTCTTCTTCTTGACTTGGTCCAAACCTTAATCCAATGAGTTAGACTCCTCTTGAGCACTTGATTCAATCTTGATGCGCGAGCTCTTGAATCGACACGTGCTAGCTCCAAAACTTGACTTTAAATCCTTTGTTGAAGCTAAACACCAATTAAGATCTTGATCAAATATCTGAGACTAATTTAAACACAAGATTATTAATACTATAACTACATGAGTTAATCATCATCAAAACTAGAGCGATGGGCCTTTGAGCCAACAGTGTCCATCTATGTCCAACGCTTAATCCCACCCCAACTCCACGCCAAAACAAAAAACTGTTTTATAAATTATTTATTAGTTTAGGTTATTTACTTTTGAGAATAACAATCCAATGCATGTAACGATTATATACATTGAATATACATGCATATGAAAACACATATATAGCCATTTCCTCATGGGTGCATTTTGGAGGGTCCCTGTCAGAGTACGTCACTTGTGTTCATGTCTACGAATCATAGGAATTTTGAATTGTTAAGAGGAAGAAAAGATGAAAATTAAGCAGTGTTCTAAATATCCCCGATATAACCCTGATATTGCGCCGATATTGCGTTTATGGCACCTAGCCGCAATGATTTGGCACATCCAAACCGATATAGCGATTTTCACCCAAAATCGCCGATAAATAGGCATGGACCTGATATATCGGCCGCAATTTCGACGATTTTGAACCCGATATAGCGTTTTACACTCAATTTCTAGGTTAGGTATTTGGATAATTCGAGCGATGTGATAATATGACATTTGTAAAGATTCTACACTTAGTGATTATGCATTCATAAGCTTAATGCAAGTTATCGAGTTAAGTATATTTTAAACATATAAGTATGATATTTTATGTAGCTTTATATAATTTATACATATATTGTCTTATTGAGATGCAATTTAAGACAAGAATATGTATATTTATTGTCCGATTTTGACATCCGATTTTTGAAAATATCCCCGATATATCCCCGATAAATTTTTCCGGCCGATGTAGCCGCTGTGGCCTCCATTTAGAACACTGAAATTAAGTGGGTCTAGAAGTTTAAATATTAACATGGATTTAATTTTTTGAAAGGTGTTATAATGTCCCTTTGAGGAAGTGGGAAATCTTTTGTAGTGGATATTGATAGCACCTTTTTAAATATTGGCTGAGTCGGCCGAGATATCGTCCGATATCTCCTTTTTTACCTGCTGCTGATACGATATGGGAAAATCGTTTGCCATATCGTTTGCAACAAAAAACGGCCGATATTTGAAATATCGGCCGATAGTCGCCTGATATCGGCCGATAAATCGCCCAATATATCGCCCGACATGGAATAACTTATTTATTGCACGACTGCGTGCAAATGTACATTATTTTTTACTGTCTTTACATGCATATTATATCATTTTTATTAGGTAGATGATATCTATGACACTAAACCAACTTTTAGTTATCAATATTTTACTATATATAATGTCTGACATGAACGCCCGATATGCGCGCGTATCCCCGATATCTCCCCCGATATCCGATATCCGATATGAAAACCCCCTATCCGATACGATCCCGATATCCGATATTTAGAACCTTGATTGATAGGTTTTGGGGGGGGAATGAGAATTATGGTTTGGGATGAACTGAGAGAACTAAAACCATCAAGACAAGGAACAAAAAAGAAGCTATTGAAACTCATTTCCATTCTTCTCATTTTCTTTTTAGGTTTTCTTGTTTTGTTTTAATTTCTAGCCAATTTGGCTACCTTTTGAATTTACTTAGGGTTTAAGGTTAGGGTTTAGGAAGGAGGCGAGTAAAGTAGGTGGACACAGAGGATGAGGATATATGACTGATACAGGAGGGCAGAAATGTCCAAGATCAGTCATGCTTTTCTCACGTTGGATTATTCCTTAGCATTTTCTAGTTGTAGGAAAAATGATAATATCAAAATACAGAGTAATTTAGCATTTAAGCTATATTATCACAGCTGAAACAACAAGAAGGTGACATATGTAATGTTATTAGAACTTTAGGGTATTTAGTGCAATGCAGCCTTTTCTCTTGTTGGCAATTTTTCTTGTCCTTTTGTAATGCTGAAGGATGATTTGATTTACAAATGGAATCCATCCTGATTGAAACCATAGGAACTGCATGTACAGTAGCTGACCTTAGTTTTTCTGGATGCAAAATGTGTAACACTACACCATGTTGAATAAATTCTCTCCATGATGCAGGTTCTCTTCACAAGAGGTTGAAGTTGCTCAAAGATGACAATTTCTTTAGTGATGCAAATAGCTTAACCGCTGCCGGTCCGAGACTTGTTGATCTGATAGATGTGCTAAAACTGACTTGGGTTAATGATTCTCTTGTCTGTCACACTGATTCTGCCAGGAAAATAAAGTGTCTTTCTATTCAAATTTTCTCCATGGCTGGCATTACTCTTGATGATAAGTGTGCTTTTGAACTGCTTGACATCGCTCTTAAGGATGAAGATGAAGAAGTGCAGATAGAAGCTGTTAGTTCAATGCCTGTGATTATATTGTGCTCAGGTTATAGCCTGCTGGCTAGCATGTTGGAACGATTGGAGTAAGTATCTTTTCCTAATATGATCCCTCTTCAGTTATTCCCCAGCTGTCATGATTGTACGCGCACATGCATTTATGTAGAAATAATTTTCTCATTGTTTTGTTCTTGATCTCATCAAGGATAGCTTTCTTATGGCTAATATAGTCCATTAGACATCCTAGTAAATATTTAATCAAATAAAATTCACCGTTATTTTTAAGAATTATTTACAATGACAATTATGTCTTCCACACAACCTTATTTATGTGGAGTTGTACTCCATAACCAACCCTATTTAGGTAGGAAAAACGATGACAATGATAATAAATATACAATGGATATCAAGAATATTTCCACAATGGATGAAACAACATACATATACAATGACTGTGTATCAGTCATTTTAGATTTATAGTAATAAAAAGTGTGTTCAATGCAATTGAAATCCTCGAAGCATCACAATAGTTGAAGTGTTTCTGACAGCGTAACAACTTGAACTTTGCAATATAATTATGCAGTACATTTGAGCTTGAATATTGCAAGACTTTTTAATAGCTCCCCCTCTAGTCTTCTTTGACTCAGGTTGCCCAAGAAGCATGGAATTTGCAGAGTATTTGAACCTATGCTTGCACTTGTTGAAGTTAGATGAACACTTTTTTGGCATGGATTGTTTTGTTCATCCTTCTTATCAAACAATTCTCCAAGACTCTTTAATTTGGAGATATCAATGCCTTTGAATATACATTAGTGCCGCTCTTGGAAGATTATTCAACAAGTGGCACTTGGAGATATGAGCCACTGTATTTCCATTTTGAATTCTGCATTTCCACCACCAATTTCCTCTTGGTTCTCCTTGCTTTTCTAATTTAGTAACTTCATTCCAGAAACCCAATGAAGTTTTCTCATTCTCGATTAGAGGATCATTAGATGATAGCTCTTTTGATGCATCCTTTCAACCCTACAACATTGAGTATGTTATCAGGAAAACAACATGATGTGAACGGTGACGTGTGTATGGAAATCAATAATAAAACACTCAATTAACGCTCCACCAACATGAAACGATCGTTGATAGAAAATGATTAAAACTAATAAAGCAGATGGATGTATAAATAACACGCGTTGATTAATCCAATTTCAATCAAGAATCAATTAATGATAATAATTTATGCATACAAATATTTTACGATCGATATCAAATATACTGAATTAAAGACAAACATAATCACACAATCTCACTTTTGGTAGACAATAGTTAAGCAGATAAAATATCAGATATTTAATTATCGAACTAGAAATAACTGATCTGGAATTTGTAACGTACCTATTGAGGATTACGTCAACCTCAGTGTCTTATGATGATTGTAAATATGTAGATCTGTCTGTCACGATTGCAACTCCTCGAAAATGCTTGACTCGGAGTCTGGATGTGAGAGTTATAGACTGAAAATGATGAGAAAGAGAGGAAGAGATGTTGGGTTGGTGGTTGGGTTCTCTAGTGTGAGGAGAGAACGTGAGATAAATATTAGGGCTAAGGATTTATGAAATAGATTAGAATTGGGATTGGAAGAAATTTGTGAAGAGGGGATGAGATAGGGTTTGAAGAAGAAGAGAAAAGGGAAGAGGATAGGGTAGTTAGGGGTTTCACACTCCTAATCCAAGGTTTCTCTAGGGCTTCACACGCAAAGAGAGATATTTGAGAGGGAACTCATCACTCATAAATTTTGTGAAAATTTTCATGGAACTTTTTCATTGCATGAAATTGTTTTGATACAAGAGGCCTTATATAGCCTTTACAAAATTTGATTACAACTAAAACTAAAATTCCTAATCAAAATAGAGCCAAATTTTAGAAAATAAAAAATTCTCAATCACAGTGGGATTCAACAACCAAAAGAAACTTAAAATAAAGAAATTCAAAATAAAAAATTAGAAAATATATATGAGCTACTGGTAATTGGAACAAGGCGTCGTTTTCATTGGTGGTACACGTGCCATACACGTGGCTTGATGTCCGCATTACAACATGCAAGTACATGTACTCTAGTTCTTTCGACTCACAAAAAAGAATTTATCCTAAATCCCAATAATTCTAATATTAGCAAGAGATTCCCATTAATTCCATTAGTGTGATAAGGAAAATGAAAACAATTCTATCAGAAAATTAAAACAAAATGCACACAAAACAAGCTGATTGACATTAACTCCAACATAACATACTTGTACAGTAAATGTAAACTTACATTAACCACCAATGGCTGCATCAATCATGAATCATCAGTGCCATCATGTGACTATGATGAAAACAAACTAGAAATTTCAGAATCTAAATGCAAATTACTAAGGGGTCCAGGAAATTGCGAACTAAAATTACTAACAGAAATTGCTAACAAATTAATAAAATAGTTACTAATGGAAATTCTAGCAATTGCTAACAGAAATTACTGACCAGAAATTACTGACATGAATTATTAACAGAAATTTTAGCATGAAAATGCCTACTATTGAGACAAAAAAATAGATGGGCTAACCTGGGGGAATTAGTATTCTTAAAGAAGTGAGGAGAAGAGTGTTAGGGACAATGTCTTCGTCTTCAACTTCAGGGTAGGGTCGAGATCATTTTCGTCCACATCTTCATCTTTGACTTCATCTTCTTCATCTTTGTCATTAGTGTTGAGAGATGAAAATAAAAGGGAAAGGGGAGAACAATGGAAGAGAACAGGGAGACTTAAGGCTTGGTTGAGATCACAGGAGCGGAATTGGGATGAGAGGTTGGAATGATAAGGAGAAGATTTAACAATGTCATCAATTCGATTTGGGGGTTCTTTTAGATTCATAGAAATATTTACAAGTAATTTGGTTGCATGTATAAGGGAAGAAAGATGAAAGAGAATGGGAAGATTTAGGGTGGGGTTAACATCTATATCATTAGATCAGGACTAAAGCTTGAAATGATAAAGGATCAGATTTAGGGATTTGATCAAGGCAATTTTGGGTTCTTTTAGATTTATAGGAACATCTGAAGTAATTGCCTTGCAAGTCTAAAATAAACCAAAACCTGACGAAGTTCAATTACACTGAAATTTATATCCAAAAGGTAGTAAGTATCAAGTTTCCAAGTTTGGACCAAATATTAGCCGGATATGTACAAATAAATCCTGTGTAATCTTGGTGTATCCACATCAGGTACATACCCAACACGTGAAGAAGAGGTATTTGAATAGAGTTTGTAAGGCGCATGATTTGTAATAAGGAGATCATAAGTTTAAGACATGCCATAGAAAACACTGAGGGAAACTTTCTCAACTATATTGAGAGATGAAGGGAAGGGACCCACCACATATTGAAAAAAGGACACAGAATGTGCAAGAACTTTTCTGGTAGTGCAACCCAGATGTGTAATAACAACCACTTCACCAGAAACTTCAACTGTTAAGTTGTCGGTCAGCATTGTATAAGAGGTAGTATTGACTCCCCTATAATGTGGGAAAGACAGCTCTCTAGTGACTCAAATTGCAGGCCAATTAACATACCATGTCTGGTGTTTCAATGCCGGGAGTGATTGGTCACATGCAAAAGATTTGGAGAGTACATATTTTCTTTTAAGAATAAAACGTCATGGACCTGGTTTGATCCTAAGACCTGCTGAAGGCCTTGTGCTCTAGCTCTAATGGCATGTTGGAAACCACTTTTCTAAAAGCTTAAGTTGTTGAGTGGTGGATCAACATTATATAAAAGACCTAATATGACTAATTATTTAGATTTTTGAATAATTCCAATCAACTGAATGCTTCTCTCCCTATCTATATATCTTCTATCTATTTTTTCTCTATTTTTGTATTATCTATGCTTCTGCTCCTACCACCTCTTATTTCCCAAATATTTCCTTCTCCAAAACAGTTCTGTACTGATCTTTGTTGATTGTGAGTTCTGTACTGATCTTTGTTGATTGGACTAATAATGATGAGCATGTCACAAATAAGGGATTTTAATCTCTACACTCTTCTGAAAAAAAAACTAACAAGTTCGTTATTTTACCTTTTTATTAAAGATTTGATCATAGATCCAGTTCTATTCTTGATCCCATAACATTGCCTTCTCAAGTACTTCTAAGTGTCACCTCTCTCTTGCTAACATTCTTTGCCAACTAAAGCAGAGATAATTTTTCTGGTTATGTGCACTACCGCATCCAATGAAGTATATGATCAAGTGCAACCAGCTAGGATAAAAATTGCTAAGTCATTATTTTTCAGTATGCGCATACTCTTCATCTGCTTGATTCTTTATCATATGATTGTAAGTTCTTGTTGCTAAATTTTCAGGTTAATGGGTAGAAATAGCAGTGACCAAGTTAAAAAATCCATCCTCCTTTCTCTTGGTTACTTATCATGTTTATATGGCTCCTCTAATGCCTCTGACGATGATCTCGAGATTGGTACTTGCAAATTGTTCCTAGGTGATAACTATGGCAGGCAGGCTCAGACTTTGGACATTCTTGCTGGAGGCTTCTGGTGTTCTCAATGTGATAAAAGAGTTGAGCAGGATAAAGAGCAATATTCTAGCGCTATACACATTCCTAAGTGGCAAGATTTTCAGGATGACAATGACTTCAATTTCATTAATCTACAGTCAATGTTCTTTCAATTCCTTTACGGGGAGTCATCTGAAGAGCTGGGAGTTGTCTTTGTTCGGTGCTACCACGAATTCTTAGACATGCATCACGAGATATTCTGCTTAAAGCAAGACTGCAATGGGTTGAATGCATTGAATATTTGCTTCTCCACAATGTAAAGGCTGTCAGAGAAGCATTTTCTGCTGAGATAAGTTGCTTTCTTGAGGGCCATGTTTTGGAGTTTCTATTTATGGACGGGGATACAAGTCAGAAGACAAAAGAACAGAAGTTCTTGGACAAAGTAAAACATGCTTTGGCAGGAGCTGAAGATCCACAGATCTTGGTGACGCTTCTGGAGTCGACAGCTGAGATTATGAGTGCTAGTGACATTCATGGGCAGCTTTTCTTTTATTCACTTATTTTGTTTGTTGATCAGCTCGATAACAAAAGTCAAATAGTAAGAGTGACAGCTTCAAGTTTAATACATAGGTCTTGCTCCTTCCATCTTAAAGGAGGATTTGAACTTATCCTTTCAAAGTTCTTTCATATTCGGGATGAGCTATTTGAATATCTCTCTGCAAGACTTCTCAGTCGCCCAGACATGATCAGAGAGTTTGCTGAGGCTGTTGTTGGAATTAAGATCGAGGAACTTATTGGGAGAATGGTTCCTTTTGTTATACCAAAGCTTGTGGTTTCACACAAGGATAATGACCAGGCTATAATCACTTTAAATGAATTGGCAAACTATTTAAATACAGATGTTGTACCATTAATCGTCAACTGGTTGCCAAAGGTGCTTGCTTTTGCTCTTCTTCGTGCAAATGTCCAGGAACTATCCTCTGTTTTGCAGTTCTATCACATCCAGACTGGATCTGACAATAAAGAAATATTTGCTGCTGCTTTACCTGCACTCTTAGACGAATTGTTATGTTTTCCTGGTGAAGAGGATATGGATGAGACTGAGAAAAGGTAATGTCTACTTTATTAGTTTGCATTTGGAAGAAACTGCTGCACATTACATTCCAGCTAGTTTTTCATTGGACATTGTTTGTGTTTGTTGATTCGCTTTCTATTTTCAGGATAGCCAGAGTACCTATGATGATCCAAGAGGTGGCTAAAATCCTGACTGGTTCTGATGAACTTCCAGAGTTCCTAAAGAATCATTTTGTCGGTCTTCTTAATAGCATTGATAGGAAAATGCTTCATTCTGATGACCTGTTGTTGCATAAACATGCCTTGAAGCGTATTGAGAAGTTGATTGAGATGATGGGCTCTTACCTTAGCACTCATGTGCCCAAAATTATGGTTCTTCTATTACATGCCATTCAAAAAGAATCACTTCAATCCCAGGGTCTTACTGTTTTACATTATTTTATCAAACAATTAGCCAAGCTTTCACCTTCGAGCACTAAACATGTCATATCTCAGGTTGTTGCTGCCTTTGTTCCCAGCTTGGAACGATGCAGAGAAAATCCTTCTTTACATTTGAGCAAGATGGTTGAAATTTTAGAAGACCTTGTTGTTGAGAACAGGTTCATACTAAAGCAACATATCCGTGAGCTCCCACTGCTGCCTAGTATTGCTGCTTTGTCTGAAATAAACAAAGTCATACAGGACGCAAGGGGATCAATGACTCTCAGGGATCAATTGCAAGATGCTGCTGATGGTCTTAATCATGAGAGCTTAAATGTAAGGTATATGGTGGCTTGTGAACTTAGCAAACTGCTGAATGCAAGGAGAGGAGATATTACTGCCCTGATAGCTGGTGAGGCGGTCTCAGATTTGGATGTTATAAGCTCATTGATTACATCTTTGCTTAGGGGATGTGCGGAGGAATCTAGAACTACAGTTGGACAACGGTTGAAACTGGTATGTGCTGATTGTCTAGGGGCACTTGGTGCTGTTGACCCTGCTAAGTTTAAGGGAATCTCCTGCCAGCGTTTCAAGATTGAATGCTCTGATGATGATCTTATTTTTGAGTTAATCCACAATCATCTTGCCAGGGCATTCAGAGCTGCTTCTGATACCGTTTTTCAAGATTCAGCTGCATTGGCTATACAGGAGCTTCTGAAACTGGCAGGTTGCCAAGCATCAGTCAATGAAAATACTCAGGAATCTGTTGAGATACTTGAAGGTAGTAGCACGGATAATATAATGAAATGAGTAATAGGGGTAAGAGATTATGGGCTCGGTTTTCAAACTATGTTAAGGAAATTATTGCACCATGTTTGACCTCAAGATTTCAACTTCCTAATGTGACTGATTCAGCATCTGTTGGCCCAATTTATCGGCCTACAATGTCATTCAGAAGGTGGATATACTCTTGGATC
Organism: Agave tequilana; assembly: GCA_038442645.1. NCBI lineage: Eukaryota > Viridiplantae > Streptophyta > Magnoliopsida > Asparagales > Asparagaceae > Agave > Agave tequilana. The sequence continues at coordinate 24,294 of JAVJIF010012773.1, read as the reverse complement.
AGAAAGCTGACTGCACATGCAACTGGGTCCCGATGCAGTATTTTTAGTGCATGTCGTGGGATAGTAAGGCATGACATGCCGACAGCCAGGTATTTGTTGCCATATTTAGTCCTAAATGCTGTTTGCCATGGTACTCCAGAGGCACGCCACGGCATTACCGAGGAAATTTTATCTGTACTCAATGCTGCTGCTTCAGAGAATAGTGGTGCTAGCGTACATGGAAATACCGGTGGGCAAAGTGAAGTTTGTATCCAGGCCGTCTTTACTTTACTCGATAACCTTGGGCAATGGGTGGATGATATCAAACAGGAAATTGCTCTCTCACAATCTTTTTATCCTTCAGTCGCAAAACAACCATTGAGAGTAAAGGATGTAGATGAATCTGGCTCTGATGCAAATCAACTTTTGGTACAGTGTAATAATGTTTCTGAGCTGTTATCTGCCATTCCCAAAGTAACCCTTGCAAAGGCATCCTTTCGCTGTCATGCCCATGCACGTGCTTTAATGTACTTTGAATCACATGTGAGGGAGACATCTGGCTCCTATAACCCAGCTGCTGAGAGCAGTGGCGTATTTGCAGATGAAGATATCTCATTTTTGATGCAGATATATAGTAACCTAGATGAACCTGACGGTCTTTCTGGTTTAGCAAACCTCCGAAAATCATCGAGCCTGCAAGACCAACTTCTAATAAATGAAAAGGCAGGGAACTGGGCAGAAGTATTAACATTCTGCGAACAGGCTTTGCAGATGGAGCCTTTTTCGGTTGAAAGACATTCGGAGGTCCTGAACTGTTTGCTAAACATGTGTCACCTTCAGGCTATGGTAACACATGTGGATGGTCTAATTTCTAGGATACCCCAGTATAAGAAGACTTGGTGCATGCAGGGAGTGCAGGCTGCTTGGAGGTTAGGAAGATGGGATCTGATGGATGAGTATCTTTCAGGTTCTGATAGAGAGGGTCTAGTTTGTAGCAAGTCTGAGAACAATGCTTCTTTTGACATAGGCCTTGCAAAGATTGTTCAGGCAATGATGGCGAAAGATCAATTTAGGGTTGCAGAGAGAATAGTTCAGTCTAAACAGGCATTGCTTGTCCCTTTAGCTGCTGCAGGTATGGATTCCTACATGCGGGCATACCCATATGTGGTAAAACTTCACATGTTATGTGAATTGGAAGACTTCAATACCCTTCTGGGGGATGAATCATTCTTGGAGAAATCATTTAGTGCAGATGATCTGGGATTTTCTGAAGTTATGAAGGACTGGGATAGTCGTATCAGGTTTACACAATCGTCACTCTGGACAAGGGAGCCTCTCCTAGCTCTCCGCAGATTAGTATTCAGAGCCAGTAATATGGGTGTTCAAGTGGGGAACTGCTGGCTTCAGTATGCAAAACTTTGCCGTTCTGCTGGCCACTATGAAACTGCACACCGAGCAATATTAGAAGCAGATGCTTCGGGTGCTCCGAGGGTCCATATGGAGAAGGCAAAGCTTCTGTGGAACACGAGGAAATCTGATTGTGCCATAGCTGAACTGCAGAAATCACTTCTTGACATGCCTGTTGAAGTTCTGGGCTCTGCCACTATCTCTTCCCTGACTAGCCTCTCTCTTGTTCTTCCAAATCCACCTTCACTTTGTGCCACACAAGCATCAAAAGAGAATCAAGATGTGGCTAAGACCATGCTTCTGTATACTAGATGGATCCATTACACAGGACAGAAGCAAAAGGAAGAGATTATAAATCTTTATTCTAGAGTGAGAGACATGCAACCGAAATGGGAGAAAGGGTTCTTTTTCATGGCCAAATATTGTGATGATCTGCTAGTTGATGCCAGAAAGCGGCAAGAAGATAACCAACTGATATTACAGTCTTCACATGGGATCATATCATCTTCTAGTGGTGCAAGTGGTTCCTCAGGCGAAGAGAAGCCTTGGTGGTCTTACCTTCCTGATGTTTTACTGTTCTATGCTAAAGGACTTAATAGGGGGCACAAACATCTTTTTCAAGCGCTACCGAGATTGTTAACCCTCTGGTTTGAATTTGGAAGCATATATCACAAAAATGCTTCTAATAAATCTATGAAAACTATTCATACTAGGGTAAGTTGTACCATCCTCCACTTTATTTCTCTAACCCCTTTACAAAATTCTAACTTCTTTAATTTTAGGTCTTGTGCATTTTGAGGGGATGTTTGAAGGATCTGCCAACGTATCAATGGCTGACAGTACTGTCGCAGTTGGTCTCACGCATTTGCCATCAGAACGAAGAAGTTGTCAGGGTGGTGAAACATATTATCACATCTGTTCTACAAGTTTATCCCCAACAGGCTCTTTGGATGATGGCTGCAGTGTCCAAGTCAACAGTTGCTGCTAGACGCGATGCTGCTGCTGAGATAATTCAGGCAGCAAGAAAAGGGGTGCGGCATGGGAGTGACAGAAATACCCTGTTTGTTCAGTTCGCAAGCCTGATGGATCATCTGATAAAGTTGTGCTTTCATCCTGGGCAGCCAAAGTCAAGGACGATCAATATTTTAACTGAGTTCAGTGCCCTTAAGAGGATGATGCCACTAGGTATTATTTTACCCATTCAGCAAGCTCTAACTGTCACACTACCGAGTTATGATGCAAATCTGATGGATCCTCCAAGCGGTCATGTTTTCTTAGCTTCCGATCACGTTACTATATCTGGAATAGCAGATGAAGCTGAAATTCTCTCATCTCTTCAGCGGCCAAAGAAGGTAACTGTGTTAATTTTCTTCCTTTTCTTTAGAACTAGCATGTTCCTCCGTGCTATGCGCGGATGTGCTTTATTAAGAAAGCATTGAACTAGAGCAGCAAACTGAAGCAAGCAGGGAAGCATTTATCAATACTGTCATAGGGGACTCCAAATTTCTATACAACTACATATCTGGATATTTCATATTGGCTTATTTACAGAAGACGTTCAACAATCTGGAGTCTCACATGCGCGCGCACACCCACCCCCCCCCCCCCCCCCCCCACCCCACCCCCACCCCCACCCCATAACGATATATTTACATAAAATGTACTAGCAAAAATAGTCAGCTTGTGAAAGCTAACTTTTTTGCAAATTCTAAGTGTTGGCAACATTGTATGTTGATGGGTGACGTGTGACAGTTTCTGACAATATAGTACATCATAAGTCTACAACTGGAAATGATTACTGATCATTCAGTAAGAATGGATTACATTGATCCCCTCTGATATAATATGTTGCTACAGTTTAGCCATTGGAATAGTTCATCTTCTCCAAAATCCTGTAAAGTATATTTAATACTGTAAAACAACATAAGAATTAAATCATTCAAATATTTCTGCAGGAATGTTTGAAAATATACATATATGATTACGTTTGCATCGTTCGAGCTGTGACAAAAAAAAAGCACATGGAATCCATTAGTGAAGGTTTCCACCTTTCTCAATATCTTATCCCTATTCTTGGAAGATCTTGTTTAGCGCTATTTAGTGCTTGATTACCATTGGTTGCCAAAACACTGTATATTATTTTCTCTTCTAAGGGTGGCACATGCAGACATGATAACCACAATCAATATGTAATGGTTGGCTCATGTGCAATTATGAAGAGAATGGAAGTCTTGATGATCATTTAGAAAATTTTGTCAATAATACTTAGAAGTTGTTTAACAAACAACAACAACAACAACAACAACAACAACAACAACAACTAAGCCCTTTGTCCCAAGTATTTGGGGTAGGCTACATGAACCAAAAGAGAATTACGCCGGGTCGGGCACATGGACTGTTAGAAGTTGTTTAACAAAATTGAAAATAATATACATAGAAAGAACTTTACAACGAAGAATTTTCAAGACATGTTTGCCTAATTTTCTCTGTTAATAAATTAAACGTTAGGACTATATAAAAAAATTATGGTTACTGAATAAAATAATTACTCAAATAGATGTGATACGACTGCATCAACAACATCACTCATAACCTCTTAAAAAGTGGATTGTCTTGCAATCATGAACACTATGAATTCGAGTTAGCACATGTTCAATATAAAAAGTATCATGTCAAACCAGAATTAATTGTATTACAGAAAATATTATGATCAATTTTAGAGGAGAGTTTAATAGGAGGTTCATATTACACACACGAATGATAGTTTTTATTTTAAACTATAATTTTGAAGATATCCTTTTTAATGTTTATTTTTTGCACATTAAGTCTTGAAAAGTCCTATCCGAAGTGAAAGTCCTTGATCAATCAACCAATATATATGGTACACATGGAAAAAGTTTTAAAATGTTGAACCTAATCCTCAAACATATTTTTATAACTGCAATAGGTTGAAAAAGGTATAGTCATATTTTATTATTGTGGAATATGATGAGAAAAAACATCAAGGTAATCAACTAATCAACAAAAAGTTCCATACTTACAATACAATATGCTAACAAAATTATTCACAACTTCCTCAATATTGAAATCTAACACGGGTGGCTCATCATTCAATCATAACAGAACATTGGTAAACTCAAATATATTTATGTTGAAGACATAGAAATTGACATATTAAATATAACTAGTTTGTCTTTGTAGATGTATCAACTTAAAAGTGCAAATCAGCAAGAGTTTGAGTTTCATACTGCACCCGCAAAATGAGCTCTGCCTTTTTTAACCACACCCTTCAACCTCAAGGCTTTTAAAGTATTTTAAACAAAGCATATGATGGCCTAAATTTCAGATAGCTAATTGCTTACTGCAGTCAGAATTCCTTTTTTCTTTTTAGCATTCAAAATAAGGGGTGATAATGGGTACCCTTACCTGTTTACCCTATTTTTCAGTGTAAGAGTAAGTTTTTCTTGCCTTTTTATCTAATTGGGGTAAAGGTAAGTGACATGTTTATACCGTACCTGTTTACCTATATGGATATAAATAATAATAATAATATAATATTAGATTTTACTCATATACTATATATATTATCGGTTATCTTAGAGGTTTTATTCCCTCTCTTTTGAGCATCAATTTTTCATTGTTACTTGTATTTGTTTGTGTATTAAGTTAGTGAACATACTATTGCATTTTTTAAAAAATAGCTCTTGTATGGTGTATGGCTATGTCAAAGGGCATAGCTAGTTTCATTGTATTAAGAGTGTTAAGGTGGGCCTAAAAAAATGGTGGATTGATAGGATTTCCCCAAAAGGATTGATAGCTATATGATGAGATTCTTGTTTTTCGTTCAAGCAAGAACAAAAAGTTGAGGCAAAAAGAAACCTCCAATCATGCCAGGACAGTCCATTTCCACTTGGCACATGCCTGAGCTATTTAGGACAGACACAACTCTCATCTCCCATCTTACTTTACAAATTTTATCCATTTTAAAATAAATGAAAATGATAATTTAACTGTATAACTACGAAAATTAAAAAACCCTCATGATATCCTTAGATTTTTTAGGTTTATATACAGATTTTAGGATTTCTCATGCATTTTTGTCAGAATAGTTGTTTAATAGCATAGTTTTTTGACTTGTCATATTATATGAGCTCAAGATTCTGTAAATTAAAAAATGTAATGTAAATTGTCCAACAAGGTTGAAGACAATCATCAATCTCTTGTTCCTTTTAGATTGTGAAGTAAGAGGAAAAACAGAAAACATTTTAGTCCTTGCTTCTATAGTTCTCATTTTAATTTAAGAAATAAGTTTAAAGTAAGGTTTGAAATCTCAGAATCAATATCAGTATTGTCCAAAGGTTTTATCAATATCAGCAATATTGGAAATATTAGACATTTCATCATGGTCATATCAAGCATTATTAAAAAGTTCTAAAAGGTAATTAAATTTTATTGTAAATAGTAGTGTCTTGACATTTTTTTGAGACAGTTTTGGAGTGCGGATTTTACTTTGACAAAATTTTGTATAACATTGTCACTAAAGCAATAATAATTTATGTAGCTAAGATATTTGAAAAATGCAATGCAACTTGCTTGAATATGTGGATTATCTAAAAGATTATTTTACAAACTTAGGTATTGCTTGAATATCAAGGTTAAACGAACAAATTTTTCATAGCACAAATTAGACATTTGATATGCTTCTTGTTTGAGTTTAATATCTTTATGAATTATAACATATATCCTCCTTGGTTAACTTTGCTTTTATGTATTTGGACCCTAGAGAAAGACGATCTTACTTTCCTCCTCGTGCTTCATCTTACAAGATCCAAGTAGTACCATAACAATTTTCTTTAAGTGTAGCTAGCGCTCTTACTCTCTTCCAGACATCAGGCCTAGTTTCTAAATTTCTCGTTAAGGTATTGAATGTTTTAAGGTAAGGGTCTCTTAGCCTGCCAGTTGTCACTTGTGTTCAAAATGATTCACTTTGCTAGGCAAAGCTGATTGAAATTAGGATTTATGAATAAAACATAACGTAAGGCACAAAATAAAGATCATGTTAAAGTAGATGAAGATTCTGGTAGAAAGGAACTAGTTCAGTTCTAAATCCATTCCACTTTTCTGGAAGAAGATTTAGGTAAAAATTCAGATGGAAATCTCAAAATCTTAAAAGATAAAAGTTTACTAATAGTTGGCAATAGCTTTCTAATAATGAAACATGGGGCATTCCTAAAGATTGTTGGCAAAATTTAGGGGAGAGAAACTAATTCTCAAAGTTTGAAATCTCGGTATCGGTATCAATATTGGCTTATAGTTTATGGTATTGGTATCGATGATATCGACTGTTTCATCTCAATCCTATTGCTTCTCTTTCGAAAAATAAAAATAAAAACGACTAATTTCTAGTGTTGATATCATCTCAGAAGGCAAAATTCAGAGACAATATTTCCAATACATATCAGAATTGGGCCATATTTCAAACACTAATTTCAAATAGAAATTCAAAACCCAATGAAAGTTGGATTCTATCTCACCATTTTAGTAGACATTGTTAAAAAAAAAAAAGAACAAGATCAAGCAGAAATTTGAAAACCCTACCTGATTTGTTGATCTTATTTCACATCTCACCACGTATCAGTGATCTAAACTTCCAATAAAGATCATGATGTTGTGCTGTCAAATTTAGTATCACACTGGTGTCATTGTCAGGATGGTCGTTGATCGCCAAGCTGAATCTGGGAGTCGATGTGGGGCCCCTACATATGTCACCTCACAACTTGTTTGTTGTTATATGCATTGATTCTTGCATAGAGGCCAGATATTCTGCCAGTTGTGTGAATTAGCCTTTTATTAAATGTAGTAGATGCAATAAAGGTAAATAATCAGCAACCAATGTGGCTTAATTGTGATCATGAGGTCTTAAAAAAGTAAAAAGTACCTTAGAACGCTAACTACATGGAGCAGTGGAAATTTCTGATGGAAAGCTAAATGCGGCGATTGGTATGGTCCTTAGTAAAGACCCGCAAGAAGTTACTGGGTCAATCTGTTAGCACTAACAAACTACAGAATAGGATCTAGGTTCCTTACAGTTATATAACCCCTGCAGAATAAATGGATAAGATATGGGGCTTTTGAAATTGGTTCTTTTTTAAATGTAAATTTTTCATTAAACCTGTCCGATTGTAAAGATGCTTAAAGAATTATGTAAGATTAGATATTTTTTGTGATAAGAAGTAGATCAATAACTTTCAAGAGTTTACAGAGTTTAGATATGTCATGATATTCTTCGTAAACTACATAGATCCATCCAACTGTAGTTACTTTGATTCTTTCTTCTTGTAATATAATTATGCACTCTTAAAACCCACACCGTGCAACCCCAATCTGCAAACATTTTAATTTGAAGATTTTCCTCAAAATGTGATTTAAATATGCGCAAGATAAACTAGATGAGGTTAGTGAGAGCTTTTACTACTGCTTAAAATACTTTTACACGAGAAGTGACTTTCATAATATGCTATATTTCAGTTTTCCATATTTCATGTTTTCTTTTATGACTCTGATTTCCAGGTTGTCTTCCTTGGAAGTGATGGCATTCAGCATCCATTTCTTTGCAAACCAAAGGATGATCTTAGAAAAGATGCTCGCATGATGGAATTCACTGCTACAATCAACCGCTTACTCTCAAAATTCCCTGAAAGCCGAAGGAGAAAGCTCTACATCCGTACTTTTGCAGTAATCCCTCTCACAGAGGACTGTGGAATGGTAGAATGGGTTCCCCACACTCGTGGATTGCGTCACATTCTTCAAGACATCTATATAACCTGTGGAAAGTTTGATCGGCAGAAGACGAACCCATTGATCAAGAGAATATATGACCAGTGCCAGGGTAAGATGCCTGAAGATGAGATGCTGAAGTCGAAGATCCTCCCAATGTTTCCTCCTGTTTTCCACAGATGGTTCTTGACCACATTCTCTGAGCCAGCTGCCTGGTTTCGTGCCAGGCTGGCTTATGCCCACACTACAGCTGTTTGGTCCATGGTTGGGCACATTGTCGGACTGGGAGACAGGCATGGAGAGAACATTCTTTTTGATTCCACCTCTGGTGACTCTGTTCATGTCGACTTCAGTTGCTTATTTGACAAGGGCCTGCAACTAGAAAAGCCTGAGTTGGTTCCTTTCAGGCTTACCCAGGTAAAAAAAAAGGCAACATGCATATGCACTTAGTAAAATGGAATTGTTTTCTATCCACTTGACTTTGGGTAACTTATTCTCGTATTTATTGATCGATTTTCAGAATATGATTGATGGCTTGGGAATTACTGGATACGAGGGTATCTTTTTGAAGGTTAGTGAGATCACTCTTTCGGTTCTGAGAACACATCGGGAGACACTCATGAGCGTTCTTGAAACTTTCATTCATGATCCCCTTGTGGAGTGGACAAAATCTCACAAGTCCAGTGGAGTAGAAGTGGAAAATCCCCATGCACAGGTCTGATCCATACTACTAGTATAGTGCTACATGAACTTACGATCATAGAGTTACACTTTTTAAATCGAATGTAAGCAACTAAATGTATATAATTTTTTGTTTATGAACAGAGGGCTATCAGTAACATAAAAGCACGGCTACAAGGAATTGTTGTTGGTGTTGGGGCAGCGCCATCCCTGCCTTTAGCTGTGGAGGGGCAGGCCCGCCGCTTAATTGCAGAAGCAGTATCACATAAGAACTTAGGGAAGATGTATATATGGTGGATGGCTTGGTTTTAACCGGAATTTTGGTACTCTTCAAGAAATCATCTCTCCAAGCCTTGTTTTGTTCATTATTTACCTTTTTGGAGGGTAGGGCGGGAAAGAATTTGTGAGGAGGGTCCCATCAGCACCATAACTATTAATAGCTAGTGTGGTGTTTGTGGACATTTTGGGCACAGTTCTTTAAAAATATATGTATTTTGTTGGGCATTTCTGATGTCTATGTAACAAAACTGTGACCCAATTGTATAGTTGGACAATTCAGTTTAGTTCTGCAGGGTGTAACATGCAGAAGAGAATTTAGAAGAAGGAAGAGATGTGTGATCAGTGGAATTTATTTTAAAATTGTACAGATGCACTTCAAACTATTAACTTTATGCATATCTGGAATGTGTTCGTCAATGATATCGATATGCACAATACCTGATTATTGTCAACCAGTGATGATTACAATGAAGAAATACTTTGAAATCCTTGTAGATCTTCCTCTTTTATCCAATCACGTTATAGATATGCAGAGAAAGTAGTTCGAGGATATGGGTTTGGGTTGCCATTTTCTAACACTCACCCTCAACTGGTAAGAGAAGTGGTTCAAATTGCAGTAACTGGTCCTTGCCAATGAATTAAGACAATTAACGAGACAGTGTTAGCGATAAAATGCGATATCACCAAGGTTTTCAACAAAGCCACAAAACCGACATGTGAGAACAGGCATTCCAGAGAATTTGTTGGAAACTACGGTGTAGGGGTGCGAGTAATTTGGAAACAAGATGGTGAGATGTTTGAACTTCTCAAGGACATTCAGTTCAATCAGGCATCACATTTGAGAGAGGGATGTTTGGTCTTAAGTTTAGTAGCAAATTCCTCTCAAGATTTATTGACTTGTGTCACTGTCACTGCTATTGCATTAAGACTAATCACCTCTCTCAAATTAACACCTGGGTGAGAACAAGTATTCAGTTTCTTAACTTCTTAATACTCCATATTATTCCAATTTCCAGATAGAAGTATCATACACATGTACACAGGTGTTAAATAAATACAGGAAACAACACCAAACATTTGGAGAAATGGACTGCAGCATTCATGTTATTAACTCAGATGCATGTACTGGCAAACTGCAAACATACTGTCTTTTCTTCTTGTGATGCTTGTCTGAATTCTGGACATTTTCAACCAAACTCAGTTTATTGCAATATCAGCAAAATGTGTATTCTGAGTTCACTTTTATTGTATCTTTTTAGCCAGTCTTTTGACAGATGTAAGGACATTTTCACATTGAGCATTACTGATACATCAAATATACAGAACACCAGCGAACTTACACAGAAGAAGATATAAATACATTTTCACTGAAGAATTAGCATTTTTCTGTCACTCTGCAGACACATCAATGGCGTTAAACATGTAACAATTTCAATGCTGAATGCTAGCAATAGCTCAGAATTGATGGCCCACTTGGACGCGATTAGTGCGTAACAATTGGAGCTGTACATACATTCTTCTACTGTTATATGAGATTGAAGTGCTCTTCTTTGACTGAAATCTTGCATTAGGGTTGAATCTCTCTCTCTATTTCACACAGGAAAATATCAAAAGTGTTAAAATAGATCCAATACATATATACTTCATAAAGAGGGAAAAAATGAACATCTATTTGAAAAAGTTTGAAAAACTTTCTAATAAATAAATGCCAAGGTGACACTTTTCTTCGAATGAAATATACAATGAATAGACCAAAAGTTATTAGTTATTACGACAATTCTTCCTACGGAGCATGGAATGCAGCCAGAAAGGCAGAAACACTCGTAAGCGTTAGGTCATTGATATTACAAGTTATAACAGCAGTGAGGAATTACATTGACGCATCAAAGTTTCAAAGCTTGCTATTAAAACCATAAAAGTTTTAGGAGGTATTAAGAAAATTAGCCTATTAGACTATATTCTTCTGGGGTTTCCAATGGATTATGCTTGTAAAATTTATTGCATGGTTATTAGCTTCCGTATTACATAATTTGTGCATAGAACTAACCTTAAAGTCCTTGCTTCTGAAGTTGACTGCTTACCCCACCATTTTCTCAATTTTATTTTTCTATCACTCCCTAACCTTTAATTCACATTTAGCCCTAGCTTGATATTCCGATTTTTGTTTTTACCCTTGCAATTGTTAGTGATAAAATAGTATCATAAAAGTTGGAACAATATCGTGTAGATGAGAACACAAACATGTAACACTATCAAGGTGAGACACCCTCGTAGTATTGACACAATAGCACTAATGATCGCTCAACTAGGTTATTAGCACTCAGTACCCCTGCAGTCTAAATGGGGTTAAACTTCCATCACAAAATAATTTCACGTGCATTGCAGTGTAAACTTGGACATTTTGTCCCCATTAAGTTGTAATGAGAGGAGCCTTTTATTTTCTTTAGAAAAAGGTTTCTTAGGGACTTTTATTTTCTTTAGAAAAAGTTTCTTTCCATTTTTACTCCCTCTCTCCACTCTCACCCACAAACCCATAGAACCCTAAACCAAAACTGCAAGTCTCACGGGGTTGATTGGACGAAACACCAATAAATCTCTTCTATGATGGGGAGAGAGATATCACAAGAGACATTGTTGGATTTGGAACCCTAAGTTGAAGGATGGTAGTTGCTGCATATTGACAAAGGTGAGAAATTTCAAATTATGCCTCCTTACTGTAGAATTTGAAGCTTTAATTGTAGTTTGTTAGTTAGGGTTAGGGATAGTTTATATGCAAAAGCCATATCTTTTTTAGGTTTAGGGATTGAGTCTGCACTTGCTCAAAGAGTACAATTGTTAGGAAGTGTGCACTTAGAGAGTTCCTTGGTGTAGTGTGGGAGTACATAGATACTATAGTTAAGCTTTTTCTGACTAATGAGAACATTTTTTTTAATGTAATTAGTAATTTAATTGTAGGGCTCACAACATGTTAAGGTCTAAATGCGCTACTCCTAATGCTATTGCCACGTGGGTCTGACCCAAGCAGGTACTTTTTCAGTTAATCAGTGCTTACGCCGATGCTGATGCCATGTTTCCTGACAAAAATAGGTAGATTCTAAGCTAATAATCTATTTAATAGTTGCTTGGTAAAGTTGAATTGTCTAATGCAACTTGGTATCAATATTTTTTTAATTATTGATACTTATAAAACTCTATTAATACAAGTTGACATAGCTGAAGTTATTTATGACATTGAAATCCATCATAGTGTTCAATTTACAAATGATCCTAAGTTGAGCTATGGGCACAACTAATGTTCTACCTGATGTGGACTCAGACTTCTTTGGTTGGATATGATAACAAGAGAAATGCTATTAAAAAAAAAAAAAAAAGCCAATTACAATTTCAAAGAAGATTTTTTTCTCTTGCAACAATTTATTTCTCTCTTTCATATTATCTCATCACTTTCCAATCTTAATTCTTTCTCTGAGTCGTCAGAGCTTGCACTAAACCTTGTCAATTCACTGTTCCACACTCTTAAGCTCTTCACCTATAAATTCACCATACTTATCAACCAACATGTTCACAATATCTACAGCTTCAGTGAGCATTTCTCCATCACCCACCCCCAATAATCAAATCTATCCAAATCAATGTAAAAAAAGATGGCTTTGTATCCTCAAAAAGCTAGCTTTGTCATGAAGCCCTCCTTATTGATGGTGTGTAGTGCTCTAAAATAGATATAAACAATGTATCCATCTGCTATTTTAAAACAACATACCCTATGTATGCATTTCTGCAGCGTAGTTAAGCTACGCTACTATATTTCAATTTTTTTTTTCTTTTCTTAAGTGAATGGGTGAGAGGCTATCTCAACATATCTAATCAACAAGCTAGGGCTTGCTTCTCTTTTGAGTGATGAAGGCCCATCTTCATTGGTGAGATTGCAATGAAACCTCAATGACCCATCAGTGAGTCCTAAATTTTATATATACGGTATGGTTTAGTGTTGTTTATATATATTAAACATATATGTGGTGGTGTGGTTTTATATATTTAATATTTTAAGAATATTTTTTCCTATTTATTAGCTTTATTTATGGCTATTTTATGTTTCTTTAAACAATAATAAAAAACCATGTAGTTTACGCTTCACGCTACGGTATTAGCTATTAAAGATCGGGCGCTACGCTTTATGCTATTGCTATTTTCAACATTAATTCAAATTGCAATTCAAAAAGCGTCATCCAAGATTCTTGCAGGTTCATAAGGTCTCAGCTCAGTTCTAATTCCACACTTGCACTTAGGTGAAAAGAATGGCAATAGCCATTCCAATTTCCCAAGATGACTGATGTAGAACAAGAAGGGGGGAAGAAAAGGGAAGAAAATTTATTGTTTTGAGGATAAAATTGATTTTGGCTTTAACACCAAGGAGATCTCTCTCCTACTCAGCACTTCACCATTCAGAGAATTAAATCACAAAGTAAAATTACAATGCAAAATTTAAATTTTCTAAATCAACTGAACTCCATAAAAGACTACAGGTTCTAGTCTTATATAGGCCTAATGCACAAGAAGTTTTCCCACATATTCAATATGAGACTAAAATAAAAAAATAAAATTAAGTCTAGCATAAAATGAGGAGGAAAAATAGTCTAAGCAAATAAAGCCTACTGATTCTCATCAATTCCCCCTGGCTTCGAAAAATTCGCCACTGACAAATGACAGCGACGTGGATGATGAAATCGAACCGGGAAGGACTGCACAAATTTCTGAGTGGTGGGTCTCCTCAGCAATGGTGGCTGCAATGGTGAACTGAAAACTATTGTGACCTGGTGAAAGTGCGATAACGAGTTAGGTCCTCGACGTTAAATATTGGGCTAATCCCAAGTTCATGGGGGAATATCGAGCTCGTAGGCACTGGAACCAAGCCTCTTCAAAATCTTATATGGACCAGTGCGTCGAGTATGAAACCACTTAGATTGGAGTCATATCCCAACAGCATGTTCGATGCTTTTGACAACACTTGATACATGGTTCAAAATCTCAGAATCGAAACATGAATCAACTGCAATTTTTTTTTATACCAGAATTGGTTGTATCAGCCATTTCATTGATATCGGCATCTGCCAGAATTTTTTCAAACAAGTATAAAAAATGTTTAAAAATTTGTTTAGAAAATTAGTAACATTCTGACAAATTACTGAAAATAATTGAATAGCTAGAAGCCAGCAACAATAACCAACATCAGCAAGCAGCAATAGAAGCATAAGCATAATCATTAGCAACAAAAGCAAGCAGAAGCAAGCGGGAGAAGCAGAAGAAACATAAAAGAAACACCACACATCCAATGACAACAACTTGAGCAGAAAAGCGCAGCAATCCAAGCAGTAAGGAAAGACGAAAGAGGAGCTGGAGTATAAGAACGAAAAAATGCACAATCTAAGGGGAAGAAAAAAAATCAAATTTTCACTTATCAGAGAATGGCGGCTAGAGAGAGATCCAATCTTCATCTTTGCCAATAAGCTTCATGGAAGCAAGCCTTAGATCCATGTTCATGGTTGGTGCTATTTGGGGGTGGGAGGAGAGGGATTGGTTTTATTTATTTATTTTCCTTTGTTTAGTTGAAGTGAGTGGTGTTGTTCCCGAAATTTCAGCCGGTTTCGAGTAGTGTCAGTCAAAAATCAGTGCCGACATGACACTGACACGAACCGATACACACTTTGTAGCGGCGATTTTAAACTTGCATAACCAACTCTGATTTTATACCCCAGATACCGTATTGGGTCCGGCCGATTCCGAGACGATACGACCGATACGAATCGGAATCGACTGATATCTTAAACCATGCTTGATATTCATTGTTGTTGATGAAACCCCTCTCTAAGATTGTGAACAAGTTACCCTTCTCATAGTCATTTATCTATTTTAGATTGTGATTTTGTCAAATAGACTAACATCATCATATGTTTTACTCATCTTGAGGATATGTAACATGGATACTAAGACGCATGAGACATACCCGTATAGATATTTTAAAATCCCTATCACTACTCTAAAATAAATTGTGGTCAAGGTTAAAGGTAATATTTGTATATTTTAACATGCCCCGCAGGTTGAGTGCCTTTTTTCAGGCAGGAACCTTGGCTTTCTATGCAACAATATGAATGATGTGTCAAAGACTTGAAAAATCGAAATATTTGAATGATAGGTTTATAGTTTTATTATTTATTGATGATCGCGTTTTATATAGTTTGTCTAGTTTTTTAATAAGAGATTATTATAAAAAAAATGATTATAGATGTAATCATTGATTTATATAGCTATAAAAATACTTCAAAATATCGAGATAATGTCGTCTTTTAATCATTGTAGTCTTATGGATTCATGCCATAGATAATGAATATTAATGTAGACACAAGTATTAAATTATTAGTGTCATTCCACAATGTATCTTCATACCCATATCATGTTTGTATTTGTATCTCATATTCGTATTGGTGCATTGTGTAAATATAAATGTACATAAATTGTCGTATGTACACCAGTGTCCTACTTTTTAAAAATTAGCTGTATATTTGTGTCCGTATTATGTTGTATCTATGTCCCACATCCATGTCCATATTTAATGGTCTTCAGTAAATAAGAGAATTTATGGTCTGTTTGAATTTGTACTCAAATATATGGGGTTAATCAAAACAAGTTTTTTAGTATTTTTTCTTATTCATGATCATTCTAGAATCACTTGGTTATACCTAATGAAAATAGTTATGAGCTATTTTCTGTCTTTAAAGATTTTTATGCTGAAATTCAGAATTAGTTTGGAGTTTCTGTCTGTGTATTACGAAGTGATAGCGATGCGGATAACGGATAAAATTTTATTAATGATGGAAATTTGGGGAATCGATTGCTTTAAGGGGTGTCTACACGTTTTAATAAGCTTGCACTCACATGCAATTAAAGAAGTGAGATAAAATACTGGTACCATATGAATGCACATGACAACCATTACAATTATCATATACAATCAACTAATCCACCACATTCCCCCCCCCCCCTCACCCAAAAAAAAAAAAAAAAATCAAATTGCTAGATCTTACACAGAGTTATAGACTACAAACTGAAGTTTGACCAAATTGGGATTCATCTCATTGTTTTATTCTTCTAAGAGATGCGAAAATTACATAGCGAAGCAGGAGTTGTGTAAAGATGCCATTTAACAAGTACTATTCTAACATCCATTATCACCCAAGTCTTTTCTTCCTTCAGGGCTAGGTCATGAAGCATGACTAAAGTTGATAAAGGTCCATAAAAGAATTGAACAAGTTTTATGATCAATATTTAACCTTAAATCAAATGGGGGTGTTAGGTCCCAAATTTCTGGAAAAGACAATTTTGACCAGTTGTGAGGTTAGCGTGAAACCATATAGGCTATTTGGCAATCAGGAATATGATGTTTTTTGGTCAAACAGTTTAAGCTCATGCAACCAAGAGAAATCATCCAAATTTAGACAAAAAGGTCAAAGTTAAGATTTGATATAGTGAATCATGTTTGTCTCTGCATTCACTTGCAAGACGAGTATACACCAAAGAGCCAAATGGGCTTCCATAGAGGTAGTCAAGAAGCACAACAAACTAAGCATGGAGAAATAGCAAAATGATTAGATAGAGGATGCTTGGAGCTAATGGATACGTGCGTGAATGTAGAAAAAAGATTATAGATTCGACGTGGATAGGGAAAGGACAAGTGGGATAGTTTCAAAACATGAATCCGTATGTGATGGTGTGACCTCAAGAGTGTTCGGGGGTATAACTCCTATCTTGTCGGTAATATACAGGCTTGTTGCACTATGCCTATTTTCATACGACATGAACACTCCTTTTCTCAAGTATGTTCAATAGAAGTATATTGTCGAGGATCTTTTTTGAAAGATTTTTTTTTTATTTGGAAGTTTGGGAAACATATAAGATAAAACTTGACAAATAACTTTTCAAGACTCTTATGAGGAATTACATTATAAGGAAGTATAATATAGTTTTAGTTTTTGAAAAACTAAAGGAGTTTTACTCTAAAGTCTAAACCCTCATCACATTTGAAAACAAATTGAGGCCTCCTTTCTTTGTGAGAACAAGGATACTATAATAAACAGTGTTGAACCAACAATGTGTCATAAAACCACCAATTAACATCTCAGAACTTCTGCGAGATATCCGGCTTTATATATGAGAATTGAAGTGCTTAACATTGCATTAACAATAAGGCATGGAAAGTTTATGACAGAACAAAACGAAGTAATACAATAAAAAAAAGGTTTTTTAGCATATATATTGACGCAAGATGAAAGGCGGAAAAGCTAGATTATGTGGTGGGATTAGGGACTAGGGTTTATGAAAATCAGAGAAAGGATAAAGATTCAGACTTCTCACCCAGATGAATCGCTCAGCCACTCCATGCATCGCACATAGAAATTTAGATTCGGATTTAACACCTAGGAGAATCACTTTTCACTTCATGCTTCTCACAAAAAGATTTAAAAGGAACACAATTAGGGTTTCAATCTCTCAAAAATTTTAGAAATCTATTGATTTCAAATAAAATCCTACAAGAGTGTACATGTGGCTCAAATAAGAAAACAAAAAACTAATAAAAAATAAAAGACTACTCGTGCACCGCACGTGCATACACTAAACTAAATAAAATAACTGGATGTCCCTATCATAATCCTTATGTTTTCATTATATTCCATATTTCCCCTTATCTTATGTATATTTCCTTGTATGCCCTCTTGTTGTAAACGTATTTACTTATGTACCCTTCTGTTATTGTACAACTAAGGTTGATAAAAATAATAAATGGATGGAACAACCTGTGCCATGATAAGTGAAGCTCTGGTTTAATAAATCCATTTCCTTTCCCCGCTACAATCACATGGTGACATAAATCTTACCCCCAAATCTTTATCACGACCCATGCAAACAGACCATTTCTCCTAGCCTATGAATCAATCAACCACGGTGACGCAAATTGGAAACCATCCCAGTGTTGCCAGCATCCCTAACGACTCGAGCAAATTGTGTAGGCAGAGGCCAACCCTTCTCAACTCTAGCATTGATTCCTCCATCATAGGACCCAAACTTACCATTCACTAATTTGGGATCCAAAGTCAATGGCAAGCACAAGGTCAACTCTACCATTGATATCACAGAATACAACTTAACCTTCGATCATTTGGGATCCAAAGTCAATGGCAAGCACAAGGTCAACTCTAGCATTGATATCACATAATACAAACTTAACCTCCATTCATTGGGATCTAAATTACCTGGCAAGCACAATTTACTCGAGTTGTTCCTAGAGAGCTGGCTTTTGTCATTGACGATTAACATTGATCTCTTCCCATTCCTTTCCCGCTATATAGTGAGACTCCAGTGAATTTTTCTCCATTGTGGAGCTCGGCAAATGCCAGGAGATCCCGATCTAAGGTTCCAGCACCAATTGTGGCTAACGCAACAGAGTGTTACTCAGAGTAGCCCGAACTAGGCCAGAATTTCCCATCGAGCAAGCGACAAAGATACTACTCTGAACCATGGCGAACTGGGCACGATCAGATCGTGAGAGAACAACAACAAAGTAGGCGAATTATGATTGGCAGCGGAAAAGGGCGAGGAAGAGGTGCATGGGGTGGGGGCCGAGGTGGGGTAAATGTCAGCGCCCCATCACTAGTGGAGGAAGATTCGAAGACCGGAGCTGATGCGGATGTGACAATTAGCTAGGTGAGGTGGAGTCACCGACGAGGCCGAAGGACAAGAGGGAAGATGAATGAAAGACAACAATAGTTTGGACCTGCACATGAGGACTACTAACTAGAAATAGTTGAGGGCAATTTCTCCATAAAAAATATAACTTTTATAATTAAGAAACTGATAAGTAATAGAAGGAGATATCTGATAACATCTCTTAAAATGAAGATAATTAAGAAAATATTGATAATACATGGAGAAACATGTAATAAACCAAAAACCTAGGGATATTTATGCTAAAATCCCTCAAAAAAATTATATGAAAATGTCATCAAATTTCATCCATGATGCAAAGAAGACAAAAAGATTATAAGAAATTTAGAAGTTGTAACAATGAGTATTAAAACATCAAACATACAATCACATAAGCATGCATACAAAGTCAACACACAAAAAAAATGCACGTTTAAGTTATTACATGATTAGGTTTCATCTAAAGTTCCATGACTCTGCATGCGAAGATTGGCGAGCTTATCTCTCCACATGGCTGTTGGGAATACAAAACCAGCTCCAATACAATAAGAAGAGTGGTTAATAATAATTTAACTCAAAATGAAAGAAGAATTTTTTTTTTTTTTTTTTAACATGCCTGCGTGTTCATATCTTTCTTCTAGGACTGCTGTTTTAATCTTCTTAATCATATCAATCTCGTCAGCTAGTGGATCATGACCTTCTACTGCACTGAGGAATAAATTACTTATAAGTTAACCATTCTGCAATAACCAACACTTGACATACTGGGCCGAGTTTTCTTAACCCTCTTGAACTACATTAAATAGAAAAACTTTCGAAAACACAAAACCCAACAGAACCATTTTGATTATCGCGGATCCAGAAAGCACACACATAAAATAGTAGTATTGATATGTCAATCTACAATTGTCATCAAATTGGCGTTCTTCTACTTTTGGGCTATTTGTGTAGAAAAGGTAAAATAGTATAGTTTTACCCTACACTTGTTGATTTATATTCTTTCTGTGAGTTGTTATTTCTTATTAGCTATAATATTTTATGACTTCAGTTAAAAGATACGGCATCAGAGAAGTGAGGTTAGATACAAAACGGTGCAGCTTTATACGAATTCATGACATATATAAATAATATTTAACTCACTTAAGCTGATCCGTTTGGTAACGGTTGTAACTTTTGTTGGTTATTCCCAGAAGGCAAAAAGGTGAATATGGATGTTTTATTATGATATGGGCTTGACTTAAAATTGTAGATTGAGAAAATAATTATATGCTATCTAAAAATATTTTTTCGCATTCATGAACTATGTTTCACATATTTTTTTCAGAGTTTTAGGTAGGAGTTCTTAAAATAGACCTGTTAGTTTCCCATGTGTACGATGAGTACTCAACATTGATGTAGGCAATAATGATTTTTAAACCTTAAATTTTGAATCAACATAATATATACCTAATTCCCTGAAAATGTTTAATAATATTATTAAAATAGCATGCTTTGATAATCACTTTCTACATATTAATGTTTTGACGTACTTGTTTGTACTCTATGGTATATAAACTTCAAAGTCTAATATAGGTGATCAAATTATGTTCAACCCCTACCCTCTACGTAGTGCTCTATTGCCTGCTCTAGACTTCATATTTATCCAAGGTTTGAAATTCATATTTTCTCACTTTTATTGTTTTACTTTTTCTAGTAGTTTATTATCAACATATTTAATATATATATATATATATAGAGATAGACTTGTATCCTTTCAAAAGGATTTGATCCCGGATCCTTCCCACTCAAATTCAACCCTCCAACATTCGAATACAAGATCCACTCCGTTGAAGTTGATCTATACTATTTCAAGTATCTATAAACCAAAAATCAAGTGTTTTAAATACTTTTTGCCCATCCATCAAGTAGGGGAAAAACGGACGGCCTAAATAGTGAGTTGGTTAGTTTAACGGTGTAGAACATTTGAAATCTAACAAAAATTAGTTTATAGGGGTTTTTAAATGTTTAGATCATAATGAAATGGCCGGATCGAGAATTTGTATGTCTAAAGATATAGATCTAACCAACTCACTACTTTCGGCCGTCCATTTTGCGTCGCTTGATGGATGGGCAAAAAGTATTTAAAACACTTGATTTTTGGTTTATAGATACTTGAAATAGTATAGATCAACTTCAACGGAGTGGATCTGTATTCGAATGTTGGAGGGTTGAATTTGAGGGAAGGATCCGGGAGCAAATCCTTTTGAAAGGATACAAGTCTATCTATATATAATATATATATATATATATATATATATATATATATATATAATATATATATATATATATAACTAGGTTGCACTTGTTAATTGATTTCTTCTGTACTATTTTGATTTTAGTTATTTTGTTAATATTTTATTCTAATAAAACAACCTTAATCGAAATCAATGTGAGATGTAATTCTAACAGTTCAGATCATCTATAAATCATTTTCTAAAGAAAAATTTATGCACGTTATGTTCATCTAATAAAAATCTTTAAGATCCAATATCTAATGTTCGCTTGAAAACAAGGAGGAAAAGACATGATTTTGTCCAAAAAAAATCTGAAATCGTTTTCAAATTAAGCTTCTTCATTGAATGGGGTAAATCTTAATGCTTTTGTTATTTTGTCTCTATCGTATAATTTTAATGTAACCTTTTTTTCTTTCTGTATTTTCTTCATTACTAACTCTATCTGATTTTATGTTGAGCTAGTTACTAATGTGCTATAAGCTCTTTTAATAATATAAGCATCTTAATGTACATTCTTTTCTCTCACATTATATAAAATCTACCTTAGGCTATGTGATTTGTACTATAGTGCGTGTGTATTCATTTTTTTGCATGCAACATTATAAACCTTTAATGTATGATGTACTAATATTCTGAAGAGATAAAGCTAATATAATTAAATTTTTGTGTATTATATTTTTTTTCTTCTTATTACATTCAAAACTATGGCATCTATTTTATTTCAGCTGTTTTGTTTTTTTTCTTTAGAACAATGGAGTCAGTACAAGAATCTGCCTTACGAAGCGTGGCTGCACAAAGGTGGGAGGCGATTGATGAAATCCACAAACCAAAATTGGAAATAAGTTTTGACATTGCAGAACAAGGCGAAATTTTTATATTGATTATGCTAAATTAGTCGGGTTCGATGTTTGGAGGTCTTCTACCATAGTAGATAAATTCGAATAAAAGGTATTCTCAGTTGCTTGTTTGTTCAAAACAATGCCAAAAAAGAGTGGTGCTCCGAAGAAAGATCAAAGAAAAGGATCACATCGACTATACGAGAAAATTGTGAAGCTTCCGTAAAACTTCAGACACATGCAAATGGAAAGTGGATAATAGATTATGTGTCTTTCTTGGAGATAGAAAGTGAGAGTCGTAGTGCCATTTGTTGCACAGAAGAGATATTAGAATATTCTGCAGAAAGAGATAAATGAAATGAAAGATTACAATACTCAGTTGTTAATAGAGCATTTTGGAGAAGAAAAAGAAATGAATTATTCCTTTTTCTTTACACACAAGGTGGACAATGATAACAAGCTAACCCATGTACTATGGGCTGATGGCCTTGCTCAAAAGTCATACCATCAATTTGGTAATGTACTGATACTTGATATGACATATGACACAAATGAATATAGCCTTGTTTTTTCCCCTTTCACCAGAACAAATCATCATGGTCAATCTGTTGACTTTGGTGCTGGATTTATGAACGAAGAGAAAATTCCCTCTATTCTTTGGCTTTTGAGAAATGGAAAGAAGCAATGGGTGGCCCTCTACAGAAACTAATAATTACAGATCAAGATCTTGCTATGGAATAGCAATTAAGCAATCATTTCCCAATGTAGTTCACATGTATTGTATGTGGCATATCTTGAAGAAAGCATCTCAAAAGCTGGGAGCATATGCTTACAACAGTAATTTCACTATTCTTTCTATAATCGCATTTGGAACTCAGGCACTCCTGAAGAATTGAGAGAGAATGGAAGAGGTGACAGATAAAAATAATTTGCAAGATCATGAGTGGTTGAATGATATATATGGTTTTCGTGCTAAATGGATACCCGCATATGCAAAGAAAAGGATAGTTTACAGCTGGAGTTCGAAAGCACTCAAAGATCGGAAAGCATGAATAATTACATCGATAGGTATGTAAGTGTTAAAAACTCGTTGACTGATTTTGTTACTCGATTTGAAAGAGCTATAAGAAAGCAAAGGCATAATGAATTGGCAGCTTAACATGAAAACCCTTATACTAGGGCCTAATTGCAAACAAATCTTGAAATGGAAAGACAGATGTCTGATATATACACAAGAAGAAAATTCAATGGCATCAATCAAGAAAATCCAATGTGAATTATGAGTAATGAATGATGGTTTGTTTTATGAATTTTTGTATTTATCTTTCTATAAATTTGTTTGAAAAAATTTTTTAATGAATTATTTCTAATTTGACATTATGTATTTATATTTCTAATTTGATTCTCATGATGTCCATTTATCTTCCCGTTATTCAATGGCCTCTATTGTGGGCTAAAGATGGTTAAATGTGAGTTGAGGTCGGCAATCTTAATTTGTTATGGTTGAATGTACTCTTAAGTTATATGGAAATTTTGAATTATTTGTTATGCTTTATGGGGAGATCATAGATGAATGGTACCTCCATTTGGTGTGCAAATAGGGACATTATCTATTAGCTTACAGGTTCTTATATATATAAAAGAAAGTCTATTAGCTTGCAGGGATACTTAGCACCAAGTATCAACAACCAGCAGGTGTGCAGTTGCAGACCTTTTTTTAAACTAAAACCAGTTTGACACTTGATCAATTTCCAAACTCATATCCTCAGTGCATTTATTAGTGCAAGCCAGTGTGCCATGCAGGGAACTAAGCTCAAGAAGAACCCTTGAGGGAAATCTAAACCATTTGCTGTTCTTTCGCTTTTGACATCTCTTAAAATCATTGCTTTGATCTATTGTGCAAACATTTATTACATGTATAATTGACAGGACAAATCAGACTTGCACTTACTGATGTATATATTTGATACCTCTTAATGTATCCCTTCCCTTGCTTTCAAGACGCGAGAATTATTTGCACTCACAAAATAATTATTTGCATCCATTTAAATAAATAGAAATTTTTTCTGACCATCCTAATGATCCGCCATGTTGAAAACCTCACAAAGTTGTTCAGTACTTAATCCGATCTTCTTGAATAACTCTGATGCAACTTCATTCATTATTCAACCTGCAATGTCATTCCTTTCTTTCGAGTCTCTTTCATCTCTCTCAACAGATCACAAAAAGAACCGCTTGCATTAGGTAGGTACAAGTAGAAGCCTTCTACGGTTGTCATATAAGCATCAAACAATTTCTAATTGGCCAAC